>JAHDVE020008497.1:0-120059 GCA_022606495.2 Halesus radiatus | reverse complement strand
TCTTTTATACGACAATCGGAATCGCAGTTAAGCAAATTGTCTTTAACTCTAGAGAAGCGTAATCAGGCCCCAGGGTCGACTTTCGCATTCCAAATAGGCTGTCAACTGTTTGCCTACAGCGCATCTTAAGGCGCTGCACTAACCTCTCGGGAATTTCGATTTAGGCAACGCCCCCCAAAAATAGTTCTTTAAATGATCTGTAGGTGTCCCATCGGCGTTAAGAATATATTGTTTACTATACAATACATGTATTACATTTAATTCCTGAGAAAAATGAAGTTGTCATGACCACTAATTACCAACATCTAAAAATGTCCTTATCCCCAACTAACTACCCATATTGTCTAGTCTTTGCCCCGAGTATATTTGAAAGTGGTTCCCGACCTTCATGTCTTTAAACACTTTTTTCTTTATAAGAACTTGTCAAACGAAAGACTTTTTTGTAATTATTTATTTATTCATTTAAAAAATACAATAATAAATAGTAACAATTGTAGGCATGAAGAAATAATGTTCTTATATCTACCTGTTTTTTTTATGACATACCATCATAAAAAAAGCTGTCCTTGTATGTATGGGTGGGTTATCATTTATTCACATTCGTGAGAAACATCGTTAATATTATTGTACGTCATAGTATAAGTTTTCAGAGTACTCACAGTTCTGTTTTGAATTCTTTATACTTAGTTATATTTCATGATTTTATTTTAACTTCTCTGTATATTGTTCGTTTAAAATGTTAAACAGAATAAAAAAATAATTGTTCATGTACAATAAATTATAATAATAATATTATATGGGCGACTAAATATGGCGATCAACGTCAAAAATCTGAAGGGGCTCCAAAACGACCCCAGTAGGCTAAAGAAACTTTTCTCTAAAACGAAAACTGAAAAAAGAGAAAAGGGCAGAGAGAGACACCATTCTACAAACGCGACTGTAGTGAATGGGTGTAATTGCGAAGGAACCTTCGCCTCAAACTTTGAAAGATTATTCTCAGAAACAACAAATTCTCAGAAATTACGTAATTTTCGGTGCCAAACCAGCGACAGGTCTGTATGGCAAGGGCTCCTAATCCCGACTGACCGATGTTGAAAGGCAGATATGATCATTCGAAAGATAGAAAGAGCGCGCCAATGTAAAGAGTGTTTAGAATAAATTGACGTAAGTGACATTTCTATAAATATTAATAAAACACGACATATTTAAGATAGATCAAAAATCTTAACTTGAATGTGTTAAATAGCATTTAAAGAAACACTATTATTTTTTTCAAACCTATAGCATGTTAAATAACAGAGCAAGCCCGTTTTTTTTTAATTTTCGGAGCATACTTTGGGATTTTTTTCTATCGAGGAAATTTCACATAATTACATGTTCAGCCTGTCGACTGATTATAAATTATCTTCAAAAATGTAAATATATTTTTTGTAAGTGCATAAAACTTCCACTTTTTAAGGAATGTTTGTAATAATCCATAGGAATTCTGTTTTGCAAACCCTTAAGATACGTCTTTAGACACGTTGCTCGTTAAACTAATGGCTCGATCATCGAGAACTTCATGGTCACTGGTAAAGTGGAAGGCTGGAGAAGCTGAGAAAGACCGCCGATGCGTTGTACTGATCAAGTATCACATGTATCTCCATGAGGGCTCAACCGCGAGGGTTGGAGGAACCTAGTTCATCGGGGAAATTGAAGTTAGGGTCACAATCCTCAGCATTGAGGCAACGGCGTGTAGCCAAGAGGAACATACGTTTTAACTCTTGCAATATTTTCTTCAATAAGAGCAATTTTTTGTGGTACGATTTTATAGTATCAAGATAAGTATTTAAAAACAAGTTGTTCACCCCGCAATTTATTTATTAAATCAACATGTTTCGGTACCATTAATTGATTAAATCAATTAATTGTGGTGTAAACAAGGTGTTTTTGATTACTTATCTTTTAATCTCTTCTTCACTGCTCAGATTACGATGGAGCTTGTTTTCTGAGTTGGAAACTCTCTTGAAACATTAAATAATGTGTATACACAATATTATTTCTAATTCAACATTTGAAATATATGAAACAAGCCACGTATGGCTTTTGAAGTCGATCTTCGTAGTTTCATAGTTCATGGTGGAAATTGAGGTGCGAACTGAAAGGACAACCACCAGATTTCCATCAGCCATTCAACAGAGGGACTATGGAATCTCCGATTTGGGTATTTTGTAAGCCTAAAAGGTGTAGGGATATGAAGAGGAAGGCTATAAATTACCTGGCTATTCAGATCTGGTCACCATCACTGCTAAAGCGGTTTCAATTCTGAGTGGTGCGATGTTAAAACCAGAATTTCTGTAATTTACTGAGAGTATCCACCACTATCTTAACAAACGGATTGCAATCTTTAGAGCACAGGCGTCAGAAATGGGAATGCTCTACTTGTTCTACCGGTATTTGAATGGAAGATGTTCTGAGGGACTAACCCCTTTGATCGCTTCTGCACCGGTGCGTAGTGCGGAAATACTCTGAACCCGTCCAACATTTGTACACGGTTGACATTTGTTACATGAGAACGGGTCGTTTCTACGAATCGTTCTTGAGTTCGGCAGGCTGGAACGATTTTCCGGCCACTGTGTTTCCTCCCCCCTACAACATGTACATCTTCAAGATCCATGTTTACTCTTTTCTCATCCTCAAAGATGAAATAGGCCCCGAGGGAAACTATGTGTGAAGTTTATGCAAAAAAGAAAAAAACTTTTTGTCCATATATTCGTTCCTGTATTTCGGCAGTCTACTGTACTCGACTAGGCGACGACTTGAGTTAGTACAGTGTGTTGTGTACATTGTCTGGTCACAGGCACAGGATGTTTACCTTCCTCGCCACTCCGGCACTACTGTGCGCTGTACGCTGCTATACTGTCTGTCTACTCCTCTACTGCCTATTCACATGTATGTGTACAGTCTAACATTTAAAAATACACAAAATTGAGGGCGGCGCGATCGTTAAAAATGTTCTTAATGACAACAGCGAGATGACTCATAATAAAATTAAAGTAAGTTTAAAAAAGCACAATTGTCCAAATGCTTATTTTTTACTTGTGTTCCAAGTCCTAACAAATCAGTGCCCCCTGGTGTACCGGTCGCATCGGGACAGGAGTGCTCCTGGTTGGAGTGGTACATTCGTATCGTAACCAAACGGTCTTACGAGACGATTCTACATCATATTTGAATACAATTTTATATTTAAACTGTTTTTATTATTTAATACTTTGCAAGGAAGATTTACACGGAAAGGCGATTTTTGTATGTATTTCTGAAATGTTTAAAAATGCCTATTTACTACAAAATATCTATTCATAAAATTCCTATTTACTATATGTTAAATCAAAATTAAAAAATCCAATTTTCAGTTTAAATAAAAACATTATCTTGTTTTGCATAGTTTCTTTAAAACGAACTGTCAAACTCAAATGTGAAAACTTTTAATGCATGGAACAAATTTCAAAGACAATTTAGTGGTGCTATAGTAATGAAAAAAATTGTTCCGCTTTATTAAATGTCTACATTTTATTGTCAAGCTATAATCATACACGTGCGTTCGTATTGTGTGAATAAGCGTTTCCCAAACTTACAACATGGTATTTCCCACTGAAGAGATAGATCAGTAGAAGTGCGTTGTGGGCGTGTCTGTGTGCCCAAAGTGAGGTCTACTTTATCTTACTTCGTGTGAACTTCATCAGATATTTTCAAATACATGTTTTTTTTTAGTATATGCAGTTTTTTTTTAATATTCTGTTTTATCCGGATACCTGTAATATTAATTAACATGATTTATAATTTATGCAATAAGAGTGAACAACTCCTTTATTTTGTTACGTCGTTACGTCACGATCATTTTCAAAACAAATACATTATTTTTTAATGACTAACATTTATAGTCAAGTCCTCCGTTTACGACACAAGCAATATCTTCCGCTTACTGTGATGGTAGTAGGAGATTTTCAAATATTGTCAGGTTATTCATAACCAGGGAATATTTGTCTTTCTTTTTAAAATAATAATAGTAATAAAAAATAATATTTATTTAAACACACATCCCCCACTGCCACATGCAATTTAAACATATATTATAATATTACTGTAATCCCATATGTATATTTCCTTTCATATTAGGTTAGGTTATTTTGTCTAAAATTTTCTAGAGGTGAGGCTTCACAGAACTGCGCTACATAAATTAACCGTTATTATTATATTAAATTTCATTCCAGTAAAACCATAAATAAACACTAATTTGTATGAACTTAGTTTACAATTGAGGCGGCCTGTTCAAAAGTGGCGTAACCCTCAAAAATGTTTATAACGTGGGGGTGGTTCAAGTAAAAGTTGCCATGAAAAACGTGAAATTCATAGCCCTTTCCGATTGTTAACTTCATTTGAGAATATTCGTGGGTTACACCACTTCTGCGCTGACTGACTTACTTTACAAGGACATTTTGCATCAAGTTTGCAAGTACAATTCACGCCTACGCAATTCGCATTTTCTTCAAGAGGTTTAAAATCAATCAAAAATTAAGTATCCGCTTACTTTGATTATTTCCTTTTCGTTGCCTAAGCTTTTTCCGCTCTTCTCTAAACACTTGTGAAGCTTTGATGTCTTTGTTCGTGAAGGAACATAAAAAGGCTTTGTTTGTTTTTGAAGATCGGTAATAGCGTCGATCAGAGAAATTATAGCATTTCGTACAAAGTAACGATTTTAATTCTTTCACGTAAAATGTACCATAAGTGCTGACGCCGAGGATGTCGATATGCGCTAAGTAGATGGTTGATTTATTTTCTCATACGCCACTTCATAAATAATATTGCCCCCAGTCGAATTATATCCCGAAGGCAGACATGGACCCCGCATAAGAAACTCAACTTTCCGGAGTCAGTGGGACCATGACGTCCCCAATTGGCGGTATGTTGTGAGGCTGAAGGGAGGGGAAGTATTTGAGGACGAGGAAGGTTGGGAAATACCTGGCTATTCAGATCTGGTCACCAAATTTAGTTAATGCAATTTCAAGTAACGCTTCGTTTCTGAATGGTGGTCTTTCACCAGGCGAAACTGAAAGTATCTCAAATTGGATACTATGTATATATCTGAGATAGATTTTTTATTTTATTTTATTCATCTATACAATCTTAATATTATAAAGGGGTTATGGTACTGTTCCTATCTAACTAGGAGAAACTGTGTTGAGAGCAAGCAAAGTTTACAGAGTTTGCAAAGTTTACAAAGATTATAAACTTTACAATGTTCACAAAGTTTACAATGTTTACAAAGTTTACAAAGATTATAATGTTTCCAATGTTTACAAAGCGTACAAAACCTACAATGTATAAATTAGATTTATTTTTATTCCTTTTTTTAAAGAAAGACAAACATTCCCGGGTTACGAATAAACTGACAATATTTGAAAAATCTCCTACTACCATCACAGTAAGCAGAAGATATTCCGTGTGTTGTGATGGAGGACTTAGCCAGCCGACGAAGTGAACTCACGACGCCTGGGTGGGACTCAGACGCGATGCCAACTTATCCACTGACTGATTTATTTGTGCACCCCGAATTTCGAATCCGTGACCGTGCCCCTAGATTCGGATGCCTCTGGAGGTCGTCGAATTAAAACGAAATAAAGTATTTCATTTCCTATTTTAGAAACCCACCCCTAGAAGCACCGTTGCATGCCTATCCTTTTTTTATTTTTCTACCTAACCTAACCTAACCTAACCAACGCTGACAATTAGAGACAATAATAAATATATTATTACGAAATTATTGCTTCATGTCAAATACCGAAATAACTACTTTGGAAAGTCAACCCCTACTGGCACTGTCTCATATCGCTTTCGCTTTCTTTATCCCGCGTATCTTATTCCGGCAGGCAGGTATTAGGGGTAGGGCCAGTAAGGGTGGGGGTTGGAGCCGCTCACCCCGGTGCCTCTATTTCGGTATCGCAGACATCTCGGCGCCACCTCTCCCTCGCATAACTCCCACACGTTATGTTATTCGGAATAAACATGCGGGGATTCAAACGCCAGGGATTGAAAGGTTCGAGCCTAGATAGGAATATAATGCGTTCTAGGAGCACGCACCTTTACAATTTACTTATTTATAGACGTAGTTTTAAAGTTTTTTTTTATGCGGTTAACTTATGGCATGAGGCTGTATGGGTTGAGGCTGATATGAAATAGAGGTGGGTGGAAAAATACCTTGCATTTTATGGTCGCTAAACACCGTGCCATGTCTTCCGAGGGGTCCCCGACATCTTCTTTCATATTTATATTTTACTGCCGCTCCTTTCTCCGTTCATCCGTTTTGCATGTAATCTAATTGTCTTTTTCTAAATCTTGTTCATTATATTGGCCTTCTGTTATCTTGGGATCTTTTCATTCTTTCTCTGGCCTGCTATTATCTTAGAATCTTTCATATTTTCTCTTATTTCTCTTATATCTTTCATTGTTCATACCTTACGTTTCTTTTTCGCCTTTGTTTAACCACCAGACATGAAATAAGTAAACATTACGACATCGGCATTTTCTCAAATTCCATAAATGCATTTAAAATCTCAATACAAACATCCGTAGCTAAATAATTGCTTGCCATTTTAATATATATCGGAAACCCATTGCTTCTCCCGATAAACAAATAAATGTAATTAATTAAAAAATTTAATTTGTATTCACCACTTTATTAAACTAATTAATTTTAATATTTTTTTTTATTTCAGCAAGTAACATATTTAAAGAGCTAGGAATAATGTGATCTAAAGTTCTTTGTCTATATTTATTTGAATGCTTAGATAATACATATTAATTTAAAAAACAACAAAAAATAATGATACAATACAATCGTTTGAAGAAATTACAAATAAATATAAATTCCGCTTTTGAAGGATTTCTTTATAGCCTCGCTCAGATTATTTTATTCATCAGGAATATTTTGTATAAAGGTCTGTGTACACTGTACAAGTAGGGAAATGCGTCCCAGTAGGACATTATCTTGAAACGTAAACAATTCTTCGTTCGAGTGTCTTAATTAATTCTATAAAGTATAAGTCCCGATAAGGAGAGCTTCGTTGTTTGTTGTATTCACGTTCAACGCGTGCAAGGATTAAAATAAATACCCGCATACCTCAGGTTTCTTGGACATTAATGAATGTCAGAGATCACACGACTCGGCGTCGATCAGACTTTATCTTCTACTGCGGGAATATGCTAAGTTTGACTGATACAATCCCCCTTCTTGGAACTGATGCAATATTCAATATGATTTTAAAAAGTCCGGAAAATCTCAAAGCAACAATTTTATTTATTTCGTTCTGAGAATCCTTTGAGTGTCTTTATTCTTTTCAAAATTAATTACGTGAAGATATTTTAACAGTTTCATAATATTTACGTTTTAGATTTTTCTATTTCCCTTTGATTTCGGAAACTCATTAAAACTTTAATTTGAATTTATTTTAATAACTTATTGAAGCTTGTAAACCTCACTGTAATATTTAATCATTGAAGAAGATAATATTAACAAATCCTAAATGAAACACGTCACCGAAAAAAACCACAGAAAATAAAAAAAGATATCAGTGGCATCTGGGAATCGAACCCAGGACCTCTGTCCCACCGGCACAACCGTTCTACCAACTGAACTGATGAGACCAGTTCACTTTACGCCATCTTCTTCGATATCATACCTCAACTTCCAGACTTGTCAATATTATCTTCCATTAAATCCTATATATTATTGTCTGCTATCTTTATGATGATTACAAAGTTCTACCAGAATATAATTGCAATCTAGATAGTGTCTCGGATATACCTATACGATTTCTATCTATATGGGACTTCTTATCAATCTTAAGTTATACGCGGTTAGCGCTAACAAAAAAAAAATCCAAATATGCAAAGCTAGCAGTTTACAATGGAGTACTGATACCAACTCTGATGTATAGCAGTGATTCACGGAACTAGCAGTCCACAATGGGGTACTGATACCAACTCTGATGTATAGCAGTGATTCACGGAACTAGCAGTCCACAATGGGGTACTGATACCATCTCTGATGTATAGCAGTGATTCACGGAACTGGCAGAATAAGGTTGAAAGTCGACTGAATGCTGTAGAAAGAGATCCATAAGGCGTGTGTGTGGTAAAACCATGTTTGACCGTTTGAAAAATGTTGAGATTCGCGAAGAATGCAAGGCTGATGTAAGTGTAACAAAGAAAGAGTGTAAGGATGTATATGACTCGAATGTGAATGGTAGAAGAAGTTGAGGACGCCCGAGGGAGACATGGCAGTAATGCACGATCATCTGAGCCAAATATTTCAGTCAGGCCATGCCAAGAGTCAGAATAACTTCATCGTCCTATCTGGTTACCCCTACGGGGAAATGGCTTGATCGTTAGTTAGTTATACTAAGCCGATTGCATCCTTACGGAGAAAGAGTTCAGGATATCTCAATTGCTTTATCTGAATAAGAACTAAAAATTCCGGTTGGTGAAATTCTAGAAACCAAATAATTAAAATACCATTAAATTCCTTTACCGGGTTCTTGTAAGCCGGTCTGTTTTCTCGGCACTCGCGAAAATAAAGTCTACAGAGGAAAACTACAGAACCCAGTGCCTAGTTGGTCTCGTACGGAAATAAAAACGAGGAAGTGTCTCCTCGTAGCCAATGTACGTAGAGGGTGCTTCAGTTGAATACTTAGTTGATTGAGGGGCGGATCGCACGCCTTTACCTCTGGCGCTGTCTGCGTTTATGGGTCACATAACCCACTGAGCGAGATGTGGGCTCTGTTACTATGCCGGAATATAAAATTACCAGATGTACGAGAAAGGTAGAAAGGAGCGATGCTTTGAGGAAAAGAACTTTCTTGTGTTAATCAAATTGAAAGCTTTAAGGCAGAGGAATAGTATATCAATATTTTTTTTTTATTGAAGTCCCTTTTGAAATGTTCAAACTTTTTTTATAGATTTTATACCGGTCTTATTGAATTTCCTAGATTGTTCATAAATTACTGAAGTAAAAGTTGTGGTCGCGACTCAAGACGCCATATGTATACAGCGCCTCACGCGTACAACACACTGCCACTTCAGACCATAGCAATAACGCCAATAATTAATATGTATTCCTTCAACAAATACACCACCGAATGGTTAATGAAAAGAGCTCACAAGGGAATTGAAGACCTTATGAAATAAAACTTGCCATTCTTTCTGCATTGCTAATTGCACCTACTGTCCTGCATCTACACTGTATCTTTAAATTATTATTTTTTCCTTTTCTAAATAATACAAAAGTATAATAGTTTTAATTTCTGTGATATAACGCAGCAATATAGAACACTTCTTTTACACATTACCTTATTTATTTAATTTTTTCACCTATTTTAACCTCTCATAATGTATTCGAAATTCCCTCTCAATTAATGTTTGTGCTAATATATTATATTTTAAGTATTTTAATTTAACAATGCCTTATCTGTCATAACATCACACTTAAATAAATAAAAAAATTGTACATCCAGTCACCTAACTCAGAACAGGTTTCACCTAGTGATATAGTTAATGTAAACCATAAAATAATATAATTATGTAACATATATTGTACTTATATTTAAACATGCCGTATTGTTTTACGTTATTTCAATAAACGTCGATTTATCGACACAGAAATTGAAAAAGAATTTTCTCAGAGATGCACATATAATGTTTGTTTTTACAATTACGCGCCTCAATTCTGTTTCATTTATTGATTTGTGTACCATTGATAATAAGTTAAAACCTGGGGAATTAGTCTAATTTTAACCTTGAAACAAATTTCGAGTCATTTACGCAAACACATTGATGGCGTATTTAGACTCATCTTATTACAACTGTTTCATAAAGTAAGTGCCGCGCGGATGGAGATGTAACAAGAAATCATTCGGAATGTGTAGTTGGAAATTGGTTTAAATAACACTTTCTTGTGTTGTGTGTTGCGATATTTGTGTTTCTTTTCCATTCTATTTCTGTGTTTACACATGTTGTTGCCCAGATATCATAATTTACTTGTTTTTATCCGTCAAAATACTACGTTGCGTCGGAATTTTTGCCAGAATTTTACAAACTGGCGATCAAATTATCAACAATGTACGCTTCCTAAAGCTCTCATCCGAAAGCCATTACGCTTTATTATCTACCTCATTTTTTGCGGATATCTTATGACTCAACCGAACCCATGAGTCACGACAGAGGTCAAATGTGTCCTCTTTATAAAGGCGAAGTGCTTCTTGGAAGAAAGCAATTAAAACCTTGGGATAAACTTTTAATATTATCATTGGCGTAACGACATCATTTTTTAATATCTCAAAAATGACGAAATTATAAGCTTTCAAAATGAACTTAGGAAAAACGCATACGAGTCACAATTTAGCACAATTTACAATTCTAATGGCAGTTACGGATACTGCCGCGCCTTTGATATATATGTCCGCGCCAGTCTATTTACGAACCTTGGCGTCACACTAGACCAGGATCCAGTGACATTAAATCCTACGTCATCGAATAAACAGATGAAACTACTGTGTAGCGAGAATGGGCATTTAGTAAAGCTTAAAAAAGCCGGTCTGCCTCTTGGAGGGTTCCGTACAGTCAAGGTGATCCTTTTTTTGGAAAAAATTACGTCATAAGATACAACGAATAGAAATGTTTTGTTACGTTAAGGATCGATAAGTGGAGTAGAAAGAAGCAGGTCTGCCGACCAGCAGCCTGGGACTTTTGCCAGGCAGTCTATCGATAGTTAAATTTTACATCATGAATGAAACCAACGAATAACAGTAGCATAGATCATCCCATTGAATAATTCCTTGGTATGCCGGCCGGCAGCCTGGGAGTTTTTTTTGTGTACTGATTTATTTTCATTAGCTCATGATTTTAAAAACTTAGATGGCTAGATTTTAATATGTATAAATTTCGTTTATTATAGTTATTAATTATAATAGTTTGATAATTCTTATATCGCTGTTTTTGTGAAAAGGCACCCCGAGGGCGCTGTACAAATATAACTTCCTTTTATCTATATAATTAATAATTATGTACAGATACAGAAAAGCATTCTTTCCTGGCAAGTCACTTCGGATAAACACAGTTTTTTAGAAAATTTAAGCTTGGAGGAGATAAGGTTTTTACACTTGCTATTTTATCCTTCTTACTATTGATATTTCATTTATTAGACAATTAGTGGCAAGAGAAGATAATATTGGTATTTATTTTAAATATTTTTATTGTAAATTTTTTGGACTGAAGAATAATTATAAAATACCTTAAACGCTTAAGAATTCTATTTATGTTCGAATAAATAAAATTTGGAAGATAGTTTAATAATAATAATAAATTGGATGATTTGTATAGCGCCGTTTTTGTGAAAAAACACCTCATTCATGTCATTGGCTAAGACCTCCATCATCGCACAAGCAAAATTTTCTCTTATAATGAGGATAGTACGACGAATTAAAATATTTTCATAAGAAGCAATCAATATCTGGTTTGACATCATATTAAATAAAACAAACACTTTGTCATAAATCACGAATATATTAGAGGGAGACGACAATAGAAAAGTATTATGTGTAAGTAATACTTTTATATTATTGTCTCCCTCTAATATTTTTTCTCTTTTCTCTCTCTTTTGTAATATATCTTATTTCACTCTATTGTGTTCTGGATCTATACGTATCCGATAATGTATTATTCTTTATTTATTATATTTGCCCTGACGAAGCTTGATCTAAGCGAAACCGGTTAATGAAATATAAAATGTATCTGTGGCTTATAACAAAGTGTTTATTTTATTTAATCATTTTTTTTTTAGTTTGTTTGCATCCTGAAAATTATGGTCTTTCCTTCAAAAAAGAAAAATGCGTAACCCACTACCGTTGTGAAGGCCCCCGAGCGAGGAGACTCATACTTAGTGGACTAAACCATGTGATTTTCATTTAGGGACAATTATTTTTTTCATTGTCATAACCTTGAACATTTATTTCATTGTATGTTAACGAACTCGCTGCTTGGCACCAATAATATTTGTCTATTTTTAAACTTCTACCAATCAAGAATGCGATGAAAACATTTCAGAATTCCGCCTATAAAGAATTCATTGCCAGTGCCACTACTTGTGCCAGTGCCTACTGCCAAACAACGGCGCCACCACCGATCAGATAAACCGATATAAGTTTATTGTGGGCGTATCCATGTGACCGAACTAAGCTAATTTTTTCCTTACTTCTTCTGAAATTAATCAAATATTTTAAAATATCGAAATACTTTCTTGGTCAGATAAACAACTAAGAGTTGAAAGGTTTTCTGTAAATTGGCGACATCAGTTTTCTTCAAATCGGTATGGATCACACTTCTAGGGATTATAATATATGTACAGTGGGCGCCACGGAATATTAAATGTCGGCAGCAAGGTTCAGCGGTTCAATCAGTTGTCGTGCACGAACAGCGGATATAAAACAAGGATTTTAGAATGAGAGTGGATGCAGTACCTGCACCTTTGTTTGAATCTGAACCCGTTTTTTATGTAAATATTGTAGGTATGTACTAGATTTAAAAAAAATATATATTTTTATGTGAATACCGCGCACAAGAGTCCCAACTGCTCCCAACCGTTTGGAGGCAGTGAGACTATGCCATTCCCAATTGGGGAATGTTGTGAGGCTGAAGGTATTGGGGAGGCGAAGGAGAAGGGGAAGAGGACGGTGGGGAAATACCTGGCTATTCAGATCTGGTCACCAAACACGGCTAAAAGCCATTTCAAGCAACGTTTCAATTCTGAATGGTGGTCTTTCACCAGGGCGATACTGAGAGTATCTTCCACTGTGGAACGTGCGCAAATATACTATATATTATTTTTAAATTAATTGTGAAACAGCACAAATTAATTAAATAAAAATTACTTGCGCACGCCGGGATTTGAACCCGTGACCTTCGGATTCGTAGTCGAGAGCCTTACCCCTCGACCATGGAGGCCGTCTTACTTGGCATTAAACCTATTGAAGGCTTGACATGGATAACTTTACAGTCGGTGGCGTGGCCATCATAGATTTTGGGGATGCCTTTTGGATTTTGGATAAATTTCGCATTAAAAAGATAGAAGGGTACAGAATATCATTTTAAAGAGATTCTTGCTTGTGTAGCGGTTCAGATTGGTTAGAAATAGTTTAGAACACCCGTCCGCAGCCCCCATCACCCCACTAAAGTCCTACGATATAGTACACTACTACACAAGCAAGAATCTCTTTAAAAAGAATCCACTGTACTTCAGTGCCACCCTGATAAGAGACCTTTAAAAAAACGGGCCTTACAACATAAAATACCGATATAAAAAAAAAAATATATATATATATATATATATATATATATATATATATATATATATATTTGTATCACCCACAGTCACAAAAAATTATAAAGCTGTTGTTTTTATGTATATTTTAGATTTTTTGTTATTATAGTTGTCCTGTGGAACATCCGTTTGTATGATGTCGAAATTGGTAGGCATATAAAAAATATTTTATTTTTTACAAAATATAATAAGGAACGCCTGTTTTTGTTTTGAATACTCACAGTACTGTTAGCTTCTATCTATCTCCGCGAAACCTTAGCTAATAATGTGCAGTATATAACAGCAAAAGGTGACAAAATGAAAATTAAACGTGTATCGATGGAGATGACTATAGTGATATTTTTAGTCGTTGTCATGTCATACTGTAAAAAAAAAATAGGACCCAATTTCGATCCTTGAGGAACATCCAAGTTTTTTTCAATTGGTTCTGATACTGGGATATCTACTTTTATTACCTGTTTTCTTTTTATTCTTGCGGAAAACTTTTTTTTTTACCTCCTTGAAATATTAACCCTCAGAAATAAAACCACCAGCATATAGAAATGTGACCCAAGTCATTAAAATTCTTAAATCTATTGATAGAAATATTGACGATTTTTGATAGAGGTTTAGTTTGCCGAATTGAAATTATATCACAAATAGATTTGTAGCATGAAACCACTCGGCCATAGTGGGTTGCGTCTTATATCCAATACCTTGTATAGGTGTCAATTTCTTAAAAAACCAGTTTTTGTGTCTTTTTTTTTATCTCTTTTACAATGTATTGGTATACGAGTATATAACTATTTACGCAAAATAAATAAATATTGCAATTCATAACATAATTATTTAAGATATAGCTGATTAGAGATATACAATAGTTTAAAAGAAAGGTTACAAGTAGGTACATAATATCGTTACGACTTATTAAAGCTAGTTCGTGCTTAAGCTACGTTTCCCTCGGTGCGACTTTCGCGATAATCATTGAACGATTATTGTTGAACGATTGAACGTAGAACGATAATCGTTGGTTTTTTAATTTTGCTCGGAGCGTCCGCGATTTGTTGATTTTTCACTAGTCGCGTGTTTCATTTGCAGTGACTAAAGGGAAGTTGTAAACAGAATGAGTTTAAAGTTGAGTAGACGATAATTATTACTTAAATGACTTTTGATTGAGGAGACGTATGATCACGAAATACTTCTTCATACGTATGGGGTGAAAAGAGCCAAAAAAACTCTGTCTGTTGAAGAGGAACTATATAAAAAATTGATCACTACCCATCTCCGTAATTTTTTTCCATAATTTGCGTCAGAAAACGAAGGAACCATCATACCCGTGGTTCTCACAACAAATAACGTTGGCGAATGACGATTATGTTCACCCTTTTAACGATTCTAACGTCGCTCGGCGGAAAACAGCTCCATAGGAAATATACGAAGAAATAGTACTTAACGATTATCGTTGCACGATCAGAGCGAGAATCACACTGAGCATAACGTAACTTAAACTCGTTGTAGGTCATGTGGAAAATATCCACATTCCCTTAATTAATTAGTTAATTAACCTATTAAGTCTTCCCAGGGGCATCACCGTTCGTAAGTTATTCTGCACCTGGGAAGAAGCGGAAGCCTATTTTGGCGGCCTCGCGTGAAATTATCAGAGAATCCTATTTCAGCCAGGATGTCAGGTATTAGTAATAAGTGGTATCGTGTTTTATAGTAGGCTGACATTTCATGCTCATATTGAAGTCACCTGTAGTACTTCATTAAAAATTCTGGGTTTCGTCCTACGTACTTCAAGGAATTTTAAAGACACTCGGGTTCTCATAATTTTATATAACTCGCTAGTAAGGAGTAGGCTTGAGAGTGGGTCGGTGGTTTGGAGCCCACATCAGGTGAAGTATTCCCTCATGTTGGAGAGAGTTCAGAAGAAATTTTTAAGATTTCTTTATTTGAGGGAGTATGGCTACTACCCGTGGCTCTATCCTACCGACTTTCTCCTAGGTATGCTCGGAATGAACCATCTGCGGGTCAGAAGGGATGTACACGTTGTGACACATTTCTTCAGGCTGATTCGCGAATGGTTCGAAAATTCGGCTGTCATGGCGAACATTCATTTCTATGTTCCCGATGGTTATCTCCGTCACCGACAGCATAGACTGTTTTATCTCCCGGCCTGCAGGACCAACTTGCCAATGGTCACGCCGGTGGGGAGGGCAATCTTGCTGTTTAATAGAATCACTTCGGATATCGACATATTTAGCATCAATGAAGCTGCATTTAAACGTAAAGCTTTGTTGCTACTTGTATAATACCAGTATGCCTTGTATACAATTTACTGAGATTATGTGTGTCTAACTTATTTTTTGTTTTAATTTTTATTATTTTTTATATGTAATTATTATTATTTTTTATAAGTAATTATTTTGGATGTTGTACATCCTGTATCATCTTTAAAAATGCTTTAAAATGTAAATTTTGTAAAATTTTTAAAAAGAATAAAGAGTTTAATACACTTTTCAAATATATGTCTTTGATATCGGTGTTTGTGAATGTACAGGACAGCATCCATTCTCCTTCAAAAATCCGTAGTTGTACGTTACCAATGTGATTATTTATGTGGGTGGCGCCAAGTCTAGTGATGAATTGCTGGTTTTTCACTTATTTAGCCTTGCTCCCTTTTCTTCTCCCAACCATCCCCCACAATGATCCTGCTATTTATTTCCTCTACTTGCAGACACGTTTCTTATTTTTCTTTGTCCTCTTTCTGTCACTATGCTCCACAAATAATAGACTATCAAATCAAATTCTATTTATGGAACGGATATTATTTTTTTACGCCGAAATTTATACGGAGAAAGCTAAGAGAAACGGCTGCGCGGCCTGTTTCATACAAAAATTAATTTTGGATTAAAGTATAAAATAATTTCGGGGAACACCAGTTATTTCTATGAAGTGGGTTGAACCAGCTTTAATTTATGTTTTCATGCAGACGTTTTAGAAGGTGGCGTAGGTTCATCAGTCATTATCCTATCGGAAGATGTTCTCATTTTTGCAAATGGCGTCTTATGTCATCACGACTACTCACACATATGCATTACTCGCATATAGCACGTTTCAAACTCTTTAGTCTAATTTAGAAAAGAAATTTTTATGGGAATTAAAGGAAAGAGTTCCTTTTTAATTCCGAGTGAGGATTTTTGGCCATTTTGTATATTGTGTTGCCCGGGGTTATGAATGGTTTGGAGGAAAGTTTTGAGGTTTTGATGTGTTACCCCTACCCCTACCCCTACCCCCACCACTACCATTACCCCTAGCTCCACCACCACCCCTACCAAGCGGTTTTCCTCTTTTTTTGTACGTCAAGAGTGGAGAATTTCATCAAGAAGTACCAAATTTCATCTTTAAGGGGTAGGAAAGGGGGATGGGGTTGGTTTTTCAAAATCTCATGTAGACAGTGACCTTTCTCTTGTTTTGGCCGTCAAGTGTGCAAAATTTCATGTGTATTTTGAATGAGTGCATTGACGAGCGCCATTGATAATAATTGATGTTGACTGTCTCCGTATTGATCGTGGTATACTCTTATATCTGCAGGCATGAAAAGGTTTTCCATTATCTAGAGATTCAGTTATATAAGTATGTAGTATCAGTAAATTAGTAAGATTTCTTACAATTTTCGAGATTATGTATTTACGCTTCTTTTTCTGTAACTCTTCTTTTTAATTATTGCTTTTATACCAGACAATCGTACCAACTGCCCGAAGCTACTGGTACTATGACATCCCTAGTTGTGGTATTGTTGTGAAGGGAGTGGGGAGATTAAGAAATTGGTGAGAGGAAGATTGGAAAATACCTGGCTGATCAAATATAGTCAGTAACTAAAACCATTTCAAGCATCGTTTCGATGCAGATATTTCACCAGGACGATACTGAGAGTATCTACCAACGTGCGCCCCTACTAACGTTTATAAATAATATAATTCCTAAATAGTTATTCGTAATGACCCAATATTTTCTGTGAAGGTCACTCGATCCCTAATAAAATCCATTTAAAATTTCCCAGTCAAACTTGCTCTAATAAATCAATGAATCAGGAATAAATTTTCTCTGAAAAACTTGTCGAAACTTGCGACCGTAAAGTCAACGGGAAATAAATTATCATTTCGCCATTCGCTCTCCCGGTGCGCAGTGAGAATACCCTGTTTTGTTATCCATTTATTGCGATATCTCGAATTCGTGCCTTAAAAACTCAAGGCGGCTCAGCTCCATTTCCCATTTCGGTCCCATTTTCGCCAATTTCCTTCGTCATTTCCATAAATCACAGGCGTCGGTTTACAACAAGGAGTATGTGCCTTTCTTGTGCGTCGGTGAATCCACCCACCACCCACTGAAGAGATAAACCAATTAGAATGTGTGTTAGACGTGTTTGTCCGACCGAAGTAAGCTCAACTTTTCCCTGCTTTCGGTGAAGTATATAAAATATTTTCAAATATCGATTTTTTTATCGGATTCTCTTATAGACATTATTGGCAACAGATGTGAACGCCTGACCATCCCTGGCGCCCCTAGCGACACTAGCGGAAAACCGTCCCGGACGCTTTTATTAAAAATAATGCGATTCGCGACTCTCGACTTGGTCGGTCCACATCTCTTTACCTTGTTTCCTTAATCGTGTATCGTTTATTCAATATCTTGATCTTAATTTTTTAAATCATGTAAATATGACAGTATCGAAGAAAGCAATCACTTTGTGGCTTGACATTATACTTAAAATTAATATAAATTAAAAAAGTTCTTTGTTTAAAACTACTTTATTAAATTTGTATATATATCGACCGCTTTCGGTTAATATTAACCTTCCTCAGGAATACAATAATATTAATTCAATTAAAATAAAGATATATGTTTATTATAAGTAATTGTTGATTTAAAATTCTAAAATATTAATTATTGCCAAATTATAAATAAACAATTAGATTTACTCCCCTACCTACCCTTCTGACTACCCCTCGCTGATGCTCTGTCCCGTCCTTCTCTAATATGCTGTCTCTTTCCACCGTTTTGCTTTCTTTTTCATAATATGTCTCTGTATTTTAATTTAGTTTATATGATATATAAGTTATTTATATTTAGTTTATATAAGTTCCTGAGGAAGGTTAAAATTAACCGAAACCGGTCGCTACATATGTATAATTTTAATAAAGTGGTTTTAAACAAAAAACTTTTTATCACTAAAGTAAATATAATATATTTATTTATAACTAGCTGAATTACCCGGCGTTGCTCTAGGTTATTAATGGTTTGGGTAATTTTTTGAGGTTGCGATGTATTACCCCTACCTCAGTCCCTACCCAATAATTTCCCTCTTATTTTGAACGTCATATGTGTACAATTTTTTCAAGATGTACTAAAATTCTGCTTTAAGCGGTGCGAAAGGGGGATTGGGGTGATTTTTCCACATCTCATGTAGACAGTGACATACCTCTTTTTAAGGTCATGTGTGCAAGATTCCATCAAGCTCAGAATAAAATTGTAGATTTATATAAAAAAACATACCCACCCATCCATACTCTTATATATATATATATAGATAAACACAGACAATGATAGATAAATAAACCACCTTCTGAATTTGAGTAAATCTTGTTATTTATTCACTTTCCTCAAACGTCCTAATATAAGCTCTACGGTATAAGTCCCTAAAGTCGGTTTATTTGTCCTATAAACGGGAGGCCTGGAAGTTGAAATTTTTTTTTATAAATTTGCGACACCATTTTTTTTCAAATCGGTATAGATCACACTTCTAAGGATTACCGGTTCAGTGTCTCCTGGCCTTGGTTCGCAGCCCCCAGCCTCCCGCCGTAGCCCGTAGCACCGTAGCACACATTCGTACCAGGCACGTAAACAAGGCTTAGCAGGACGAGGTTCCTTATTGGCAATCCCCACACTGTGACACAGTTGGGACCCCAAGCGTATCGGATGATATGACAATTATTTTATCATTTTAATTATTAGTTAATTATATAAATTATGGATGACTGAATTTTCTTGTTCTCGTTTAATTATCGTGAATTTTTGTCAAGTTTGACCTAAATTCCGTACCACCCTCACTGTCCAGATAATACGCCACATCGCTTTCTCGGCACATACTTTGTTTTATCAACATTCAGACGGCTTCTAAAAAACACTTGTCTTTATTACGACTCTTGACTTGAGCCGATTTAAATGTTTTATTAATTTGATTTTGCCATGGCTTCTCTCGCGTTCCCGTCTTCTACCATCCAATTACGCGTCCTAGTCCGAAAAAACGTAAATTACAATATGAGTATCAAAGTATTCGCCTAAAGGAGCTATTTCCAGTTTTAAATACAAAACATACACAATAATTCTTGACAGCCGAAAAACCAATTTGAAAATCTTCAAAGATTAAAATGTACCCATACAAATCTATTTTGAAAAGCTTTAATTTAAAACCGACTATTGTCCTATGCATTTTAATTTCCAACCGAAAGAACAGTAAGAACTAATAAAATTTGAAATGTTTGCATACATATGTCAAAACATACGCGAATATACTATATAGGTACTAGGCGATCGATATGTTAATTCTCCTGACACTCCTTATTCCTTTCAAACAAGCATTAGGTATCACATTGCAATCAAAATATGTAAATTTTAAAGTACGTAATATTGTTTTTTTGTTCATTTTTTTGTTTGTTATTATTTTATTTGTTAAACAACGCTAAAAGAATTATATTGCTCCGTATTTTAGTAATGTCACATGATCACATTTTGTCATATGTTAATTCGTACTATCGTAATGTTATACTGAAAAAGAATTTTCGTGAATTTCACTCCCGGGAAAAAAATCTTTCTCCGTCTTTCACCCTTTCCCCTGTCGCTCTTTGCTTCCGTCACGTAATATTATTTTCACATTCAATTATAAATTCTTCTTCCACATCAAACCAGTAAACGTTTGAACGGGGTCTTATGCGCGCGAGGGTAAATCGTATCAGAGGCGCGACACGTTTGATTTTTTCTTAATCACATTAGGTATACAAAAATAGTTTAACAAAAATCGAATTATAACTCTCTGGAATCAGTGGGATTTATAGTACAGGGAAAATACGGTTTAATAATGACAAAATTGCTAAATTCGTGAATCTTTAGCATGCATTCATCTTGATAGTAGAAATAAAGATCTACATAGTCCGCCTACATTAAAGTGGTGGGACACCTCTTTAGGGGGAGGTGGGATTTAAAAAAAAAATCATGTTTCACAACTAAGTCGAGTGAGGTATTTTTTTACTATGGTTTCATTAGTGCTAAATCGAAAGACACCACTTCCGAGTCGATATAATTAATATTTAGTGAGATACGACAGATTTTTATTTTTTTAAATGTGAAAATGATTCAATGATTCAAGCATAAAATATTTTATTACGTTAAAATGACTTAGTTCCATAATTTTAAATATCTTGCATTGCATCAAATGGGGTAAGCGATTATAATTTTTCGTATGTTGTAAATGATGAAGCTCTTATGAAAAACTCAATCTTCGACATCATCAGACCTCTGCATCTTTATAAAAAAAGCGACATTTTCAACATTTGTTCAATTTTTTTCAGTTTCGACCCCGAAGAGCAAATTTTTCGACAAAAGTCATTTTGTATTTTTTACGGTATCTCATCAAATACTGATTATATCGCCTTGGGAGTGGTGTCAAAAGTTTCATGATTACGACAATTTCGTTATTTATTTTGTGCATTTTGAGTCTATTTTACCTGTACTGCTATGGTATCTTCAATTCGGATATGTTGTGAGGCTGAAGGGAGTGGGGAATGGAAGGAGATTGGGAAGATAAAGGCTGGGAAGCACCTGGCTATTCAGATTTGGTCACTAAGCACGGCTACAGCCGCCATTTCAAGCAATTGTTGATCTTTCGCTAGGGCGATACTGAAAGTATCTATTATTCTGGATCTTATTATTATAAATATTGATAACATTTATTTGCGTACTCTGGGATTCGAACCCGCTACTTTTGGATTCATAGTCGAGAATCTTAATCACTCGACCACGGATGTCGTCATTTGTTGATGTTTTATATAAACAACAAAAAAATTATCTACACCTTATGTGTTGAAAAAAAAACTCAATAAATTTGTGTAATTTCTAATATAAGGAAACACCAAGAGACCGGCACAAGTGTAGTGTTTCCTGGAGGCGTCCAAGACTCCAAAGGGTTGAAGTACCGATGATGAATGATTTTTTTTTTTAAATGTGGTTTTCAGCTGTGATAAAATAACAATGAAATAATGTTTTGTTCGGGAAATACGTACGAGAAGTCATGGCACGTCACTGCGTCCCACCCTCGCTGTGCCATCTAGAACAGAACGGAATAAAGCTGAAAGCTCTATTACGTCGTTTATATTTTTGAGATTTCATCTCTGCCGTTTGCGATTCGTGACGTCAATGGCAGAAAGTTATTATAAATCGTCCTTCGTAGAGAATCCTTTGTTCGTATTACCATAATATTGTGGCTTCCACGAGCTCTTCAAATTAATTAAGATTGATTCTCTCCCACTGTACAAATACGTTGCATTTTTATGGAAAAAAGTATTAGTTGATACATTTTTTATATATATATTTTTTTATTAAAGACATACAACAATGTTGCATTCCCATGAGTTATCAATTCGACTCATTTTGGGACTGTTAATTTTTGCTACATAATATGACGTTTAACAAAATTTTCAAGGCAAATATCTAAATGAAAATATAAAAACAAAAACAAAAATATTTGTATATTATGTAAAAAATATTTGTACATTCACAGGTTCGAAACATACAGATACATTAGAAATACATAACGAGAGAAAAATATACTGCATCAGAATCTGCAATGCTTAAGGACGACTATCAGAAGAGAGTTGGTATCTATGCTAAATTGTTTTCCAAATAGCATTTTTTTTAAATAAGATCTCAGAACATCATTTCGAGATTTGTCCGGAACGCACACATGTCTCAATTCCTTTATCAACTTGCTATGGCTGGTGTGCGCAATGTATTTCAATGATTTCTGTCCGTATTTTGTATAGTGTATTTTTGATATGCGTAGTTTGTGACTCTCCGTGGGATTGGTCGAATTGCACTAATCTCCGCACATCCTGAAAAAAATCTATTATTATTATTGTCCAGTCCATTTTGATGGCAAAATAAAATCGATTTTCGGAATTTGTCATCAATGTATACATATTCTCTTAACGGTCATGCCACAAAAATACACACTTTGCAGGTTGCTAACTCAAGAAACACCATGAATTATTTATCTGTAAATTCTGTACGGGTATTTAGGAAAATATTTAAGGTTTCAAAAGACAATAATCCTCAAACTGTTATCTTTTAAATTCTATGTAAACGTTCAAAATTGCTTTCATTGATTTTCAAACTACACGTATTTCAAAACATTTTGAGGGGTATGTGAAAAAATTTAAAGATAATTGTTTGAAGATTTTTGTCTTTTGAATCCTTGGATTTTTCCGAACTCCCCGTATAGAATTAACAGATAAATTATTTGTTGTATTGCAAAGTGATGTTTTGGGCCATTGTTGTTTGATGACCCTTAACGTTGCGAGGCATTTTACTTATCGCTCGTATACACTTAATTTTATTTTCTTATTTTTTAAATGATTTCTTTCTGGTGAAATTGAATGTATTTTAGAACTACCCTTTCAATATAAAGTTTCCTAGTAAAAAAAATCTGAACCATTTACTCTCAGACCAATGTCACATTGCTATGTTTTACTGTGTTTGACCCATTGATGTGACGCATATGTTAATATTTTAACACTGACGTTAGTATAATCTTCCTTAGTTAGAACTGATCGATATAAAATTTTATTCAATTGTCACAATAAATTCAGGACTGAATCATTCTAAAATTCTCTTTTACCTAGACTTCACGCAGAAGGTAATACATTTTCAGACATAGTACATATAACTGCTCGGAATACAAATCCAAACAGACGATTATTGCATACATCCTCAACAATTATTAATATACTCGTATGTGTCTGGAGTATACGTATCAGTGAATGTGAGGTATGTTTTGAATATTCGCCTCTGTAGCTAATTACTTGGAATGGTACTTACACTATGCTATTCCTGTATTTGTTCGTTATTTATCTATGTGCCTACTGTGATGTGTTTTGCACCTGTGTGACTGTTGTAACTAACTAAATATGTAAATGCCATATAGGGCGCATATAATATAATATAATAAATAAATAAATACGTACGTACATAGATAATATTATTTATGTGAAGTTTACATTGACCAAATTATTCGAAATTCGTATTAACAAAATAAGAAAAATTCACTTAATAATGTACCGACAGTTTAACCATAATTCACTTTTGCCTTTTCTGTATGTTTGTAAATTTAAATATCTTTTTCGCGTTCATTGTACATTTTTTATATCTCTCAAAAGTCTTTAATTTAATATTTGGTCAATATTAATAACCAAGCTAGCCGCACGTTAGTTTTATAGTAATTTTCGTCTTCATTTATAAGAACAGCACCCGGAGTATCTTAGCGTATTATAAATCTTAATAGTGTGATAGTACATCGCGCTTGAGATGAAATGTCACAAAATTACATTGTTACGTGAGTGTCATTGTTAAATAATATCAAACAAACAAAACTCCAAAGAGGTCTAAAATAGTCACAAGCACCTGGCCGACCTGGAAATCATTTGAATCGATACCAAATAAGCCCCCCGGGGCGGGTCCGAAGGGTTTGTCAATATAATATGGCCCCGGGTATTGGACCTTTTATGGCCTCCCCTTGAACAAATAGAATTATCGCACCGAAAGGCGTCGGCGTCGCCTCCAGAGCGACGGCGAGAAAGGCTCGACTCCTGAAACAAAGGCTTTCGCGCTGCAAGGTAAAAAAAAAAAAAAAAACAGGACTCGTGTTTTCCATTATTTTTACACAAAGCAAGGAAAATCTGTTTTCATATTTTTTCTGTACGCTATAGAAATTCTTGTTTTTTATTGTTTGACTCACAATATTTTTCCCCTTTTATTACATTCTGTAGAATTTCTGTTCTGGTAGTAAACTCCAACTGCTGGGTGCACGTATTCCTGAAACCAACAAAGCTAGAATTTATTCTAGGAATTTTTTAAACACGAGACAGCTCTTTCCGTCCTAAAAAAAACATGTTTTTTAAATCGGGTCTACAAATAACAATTGTTTAAAATTGGGAGAAAAAAGTCACAACACGCCCCTAGTGTATGTGAAAATAACAATATTCATTCTATTTCTTTTAATATATAAAGCACGTTGCTTTTACTTAGAAATATGTTTACCGGTAACTACGTTTATTTTACGTATAAAAAATTTAATTGAACGTGGGTACGTCCGTATATTTGGCATTTACGAGTCGTGCCCGATAAAATATCGACAAAGAAAGCTTTTAGGACACACCCAGAATGGAAACTATAAACCTGGTATCTGATTTCATCAGTCTAACTATTGATCAAACGGCATGTCTTCATGTGGCCACCCCCCGGGGCTAGGGGCTGGGGGGTTGTTTCAGTTTATTGTTGAGCCCCCACCGACCAACAACAACAGGTAACAACAAATAGCAACCTGGCATTTCACATTTTACCGGCCAAGTAATCTGGATTATTTTTAGCCTGACTTACACGATGTATTACCGTTGTTTCAATAAAGGTTACAAGAAGACTGATCGGTTTTGTTTTCGCTTCCTTGTTAGTTATTTTTAGTATTTTTTATCACTTCCGTGTTATTTATTTTTGGTGGCATTAAGGCTTCTCTCTTTGTTGAATTTGTTTCATTTTTGTTTCCCCCATTCACCCCGATGGGGCTGATAATACTCCGGCGTGGCGTGACTGGCTGTAAATGTCGTTCGTCTATTTCCAACTTTTCCATGCTTGAAGGTATTTCCTATAGAGCCATTGGTTCTACTGCAAAAACTTATTCCGTAGAATTCAATTGAAATGTCATAGGTTTATTGAGAATCCCACATTTCAACTCGAGGACTTAATGTGATACATTGGTTTCGATAGTGCTATAATCAATCGCAACTACAACTTGCAACTATCGCAGTATAACTTGTAAATAATAAGATATGCCTACGATATACCTACAAATAATTTGTAATTTATTAATAAATGCGTCATGAATTATGATTTTAAAATAACTAATTAACTAATGATCGATAGCTCGGTGGGTAGGACACTTGACTGGCAGTCGGACGGGGTGAGTTTGACACTTACAGCTGGTAACTAGCTTTTCAATCCCAGTAATTATGCAGAAAAGGCCTGTACTACAAATCTTTCATGCTCGTTTGCAAAAATACATTTTCATATTTTTGTAACTCGATGGCATAGTTCCGTTGTAACCTCTATTTTCATTACATGCCTCGAAATTTATGAGAAACGGCGAGAGGTTAAAACAGCTATCAGCGGTATGCCTTTATTTACGTCTTATTAATTATACATTTATTAATATTCCTGGTTAGTATTTCATTAAATTAATTTGTCCGCATTAGCATGAAACCGCAATAGGGTGTTTACTTAGCAAACAGTTGCACAGCGTAAACAAATCTGACTTGTCTGCAATTGCCACTCATGCGAGTATTGCGCTGATCCGTCGGATGTAACTAGCAACCACTGAGGCTGGTGTTTGCCTAGAGGAAACATTATAATGTTGGCTTGTTTATGTTTGCCGATGGTCGGGCATTCAGTCAGTCAGTCGGTCAGTCGCTCAGTCAGTCTAGAATTCTGGGAATTCTGTAAATGCAAGGCTCGTACATCGGTATTTTCTGGTATTTATGGAATGAAAATTACAATCGGCTAAATACTAAGCGACCGATTTTTATATAGCCCATACATCATTATTGATGCTATAATAATACTTCCTTTGATGATAGCGATTCTTAATTTTACTAACTACCCTTGCATCGGCTTGCATACATGGTGCAACGATTTTAACTTTGATATTAACGATTCTTATGTTGATGATATCGATTATTACTTTTATGACAATGATTCTTAATTTTGCTAACTACCATTGCATCGGCTTGCATACATGATGCAACGATTTTAACTTTGATATTAACGATTCTTATGTTGATGATATCGATTATTACTTTGATGATAAGTATTCTTAATTTTGTTACTTGCATCGACCTTGCATTCATGATGCAACACTTCTTACTTTGACGAAAACAATTCTTACTTTGATAATAACGATATTTATATCTTGTGCTTGTTTATCTTTATATTATTTTCGAATCTCCTCATTCGTAGAACAGTCATACATGTTTTTACCACACATACTCCTCGGGGTTTTCACTTCTACAGCATCCAGTTCTATTTTAGCCCCTCCTCTGCCAGTTTCATGTCTATTGTCCTCACGACGGAGATGCATGTGATCTATACTGATGTATTTGAAGGAACATAAATGAAAATATTTTGGCAGTCGAATAACAAAAACCGCAATAACCCATTTTGGTATTAATTTGAAAACGTGTAACACTAGCCACGAATAGATCGACTGGAAATCCGCGCAACGAAGGGAAGCCTTTTAATAAAAAGGGATGGTTTGAAGTTTTCCCCGGGGTACGATATCGCTTTCATTAATCCCGGGAATTATTCTGTATGAAGTGTTTAGCGTTCTTATAATCTCTCGTTACATTTTATTGGTACCGAAAATAAATACGGGCCTTATACAGGTTTATTAGTGAATGTCTGTTTAATTATTGGCTCTCCGTGTGTCATTGTTTCGGTTAAAACAATATTTGACGTGAAATTTTTAATTTAATGATTTTCGTAATATTGTACGTATCTTTTTATTCTACGAGCATTTTGTCTTCAAAATAACTTTGATTATCTAAAAACCTCTAATTTGTATATTATGTCACTACACAAGGGACCGACGATTGAAAGATATCCAGAAATGGTTAACCAATGTGGCATTTCATTGCCCTTATCCTTAGGTTTAAAGACTTTTTACTTAACTGCGGTTCCGGTACTCTCAGATGACAGCTGTCATTCGCAACTGACATTCTTTAAAAATATTGATTTTTGCGTAGTTTTGACAAAAGAAAAGCTCAATATTATCTTAAGTATTGACTTTAAACATTATTGGTGAGACATTTATCGCATAATAATGTTATTAAATTAACCGAATTAACGAAATTGCGATGTTTGTAAAGTACCCATGCCAAAAGCCTGAAATGTCAGATATAAGTGATTTAAATTTTAAAAAATTCATAAATATATATATACTCGTATATGTATTTGTATATGTAAAAAACTCGTCTCAATGTGGCCTGATCACAGTTTGAAAATGGCTTTGACCGCCGAAACAACTGTAACAATATTTAAAAAAAAACTATAATACGTGCAGAGCTTCATAATAATATTAAATCTGATTTACATTAAAAAAATTGAGTTGTACTAATTAAACACAAAAACAATTAATAATGAATGACTAAAAATTAAAGTGAAGTACACTTATAAAGTAATAATAAACTACACTTATTTAGTATGTTTGATACGCCTATAATTTTGAATAATACTGCGATAATTAAACGTCAAACTCCTTTAAAAATGTATTGTCATGGCATTGGAATCGGAACCGCAGTTAATAATTAAAAAAGAACTGGAATCGGGGCTCTAGACCTTAAATTATTCCGCATTTGCTTTACTTTTCACCATACAATAAAACTAGACGAATTTCTATCAGTGTTTTGTTCTACTTCACCTATTTATTGCAATGTGACCCATTTCTTTTAATATAACCTATTTCTTATAATGTATCTGTGTCTACGTCTTCGATTTGGTTTTTTTCTCTTTCATTCATCCGATTAACTCAAATGTAAGTTTTCATCCCACCCCAGAACAGTCTAGCCTAGTAAATAGAGCAGAAGAAACCTAACGGTCGGTTTACTTAATTATAATATACTATTATAAAGCTCAGTTCCGCTAGGAGTTTTTATTAGTATACCCCATATTAATTTATATTTATCATCTATTCATGAGAATGAGGCCATTGGAAGACTAGACAATTTCAGGAATATATTGATGTAATAATTATTGACTGGAGTAATGCTAATGAGCTCGGTTTTAACTTCCAAAACTGTCCGGTTATGTGCTTTACGAGGTCACACAGGACCGTATGTCTTAATTACAAAATGAAAGACACGTATCTGAAGTGCATGACGACTTGTAAGGAATGTACCCAGATAACCTGTCTCTCCAAAATGTGAATACGTTTCGGAGACTTCTATTGCTGCCTAGTACCTATTGCTGCACAAATCATGTGATTTTACAATGGCTAGTAAATGCTGTAAAAGAAGTGAAACTAAATACTCTATCAAAATAGTAGGTTCTGTAAACAGTTTTTATTAGTTGGTTGTTTTACTTAATATTTACGATCAGCTATTGTTTGCGTTCATCGCGGTATTAACGCATGTTTAACTTTATATTTTCGTAATTTCACAAGAACGCATATTATTGCCGGCTGGCGACAAAAATATGAAGAAATTTTTACAGTTGAGGAATTTTGCTGGGCCTGTAACGTGCACTTAGAACGTTGAAAAGATCTGCAAATCAGCCACAAAGATGTTACGTTTTGACATACACAATTTAAAAGAGTTGACAAACCTTGCAGTTATAAGCCTGCTTAGTTAGCTTAGTGCGTAGCATTCTCGAGAGTGGGCATAGGGGGCAGAGGACACCGTCTATGTACTAATAATGGTCGAGGAAATTCATAATATTTTTTTACGATACCTCTACCGGAGAGAGTTCAGTTTTTACCTGTGTCTGTTTCCAACGGCATTTATTTCAGGAATACTGGGTTTCTGCAGCCTTAGTTCTAGGAGGAATATAGCATTACTGCTTGTGGCTTATGAACTCCTGAATGGCGTATCGTTCATAACTGACATCCTGGCTAAAATAGGAATCTATGTCCCGAATAATTTCACGCGAGACCGCCAACACAGGCTTCTGTTTCTTCCCAGGTGCAGAACTAATTTACCAATGGTGATACCCCTGGGAAGACTTACGAGGTTAATTAATTAACTAACTCCCTCGCAGGAAATGTGGATATTTTCCACATGACATACAACATCTGCACGAATTAGCCATTGAATTTTAACTATATTATCTACTTGGCTACATGTAACCTTTTTGACAATTTTTATCGCTTTCGCTAAGTATTTGTCAACTGACTGCAAAATAATATGAAATAAAATAATTTAATCATTAAATAAGATAATGTTAACAAATATCATTGAAACATGTCGCAACTGAGACTTGAACCCAGATCCTCTAGTCTTACCGGAACTAGCGTCTCTACCAATTGAGCTATTGAGACCAAAAAATTGTAATTTTTTGTCAATCTAATATCTCAATTTAAGAATTATTAATATTATCCTCAATTAATTACCATATTTTTTTACTGCCATCTTTTGTATGATTGCAAAGTTCTACCCGAATATATTTGTGACCTAGATATATTTGTCTCGGATATAACTAGCCGATTGTTATTTATATGGGGCATCTATTGATTTTTCTATAAGTCTAGAATGAAAATTCAATTTATTGGAATAACTTATAAACCTCATTGCAATATTTAGTCATTGAAGACGATATTTTTTTTTACATGAATACCGCACAAGAGTCCCAACTGCTCCCAACCGTCTGGAGCCAGTGAGGCTATGGCATTCCCAATTGGGGAATTTTGTGAGGCTGAAGGTATTGGGTAGGGGAAGGAGAAGGGGATAAGAGGAGTGGGGAAATACCTGGCTATTCAGATCTGGTCACCAAACACGGCTAAAAGCCATTTCAAGCAACGTTTCAATTCTGAATGGTGGCGTTTCACCGGGCGATACTGAGATACTGAGAGGGCGTATCTTCCACTCTGGAACTTGCGCAAATATACTATATATTATTTTTAAATTAATTAATTGTGAAACAACACAAATTAATTAAATAAAATTTTCTTGCGCACGCCGGAATTTGAACCCGCGACCTTCGGATTCGTAGTCGAGAGCCTTACCCCTCGACCATGGAGGCCGTCAAATAATATTAATAAATCTCAATGAAGAAGAAAAAGATAGATTATTAATTAAGTTACTTACATGGCAGGCGGAAAAACCATCTCATGACTGTGTAGGCCTGCAGGAGTACGTCTGAAGCTAAATTTCTCTTCCAACCCTTCTAACAATGCATACCCCCACGCTCACATCCCTCCGCTGAGTAACTAACCTGGGTGGTATGCGGATGTATTATGACCGGATCAAAATCCAGACGATTCATCAATCAGTCAACCATTCTTAAGTATTTTTCATTTCTTTTCGATAAAGCCTGCCGAATAAGCATACCTACGTCATCCGGTATTATTTTTTTTTATTCTGAATAAGTGCCAAAAGATGGACCGATTACCTCTCGGATATATTCTCCTCTCTGGGTACTGGGTAGGTGCCGCAGGCATTAGTCAGTTGTTTCCAGAGTGTCAAGTGAATCGCACGTGTTTTCGGCGGCTCCGATGCCCAATCAAAAAGTTTCAAGGTTTTCATTTTTCCATTGTTTCCTCTGATTCGTGTGAATTCAATCGTTGCCTGGTGAACACTTCTAGTGCAATATCCACTCGTATTCTTGATACACAATAAATTAATAGTACTCATGTTACTAACATAAATAACTAACCATCACGGCGTCGCTCCGCATGGGTAGGCAGAGAGGATAGACCGCCACGCAACTCAATCTTGTTAATAACATGTTTATGATAATAAATACCTCCACTCAATTTAAAAAAAAAACAGCATTGACGTTCTAACTTAAATGCCAGTATATTTGATTTTTTTCTAAAGTGAGTTTTCACACTTTTAATTATTTTCAAAATTAAAATTTTTCAAAGCCCGCCAAAACGCTCCAAATCTATGGTCTGTCGGTTTTGAGGTTAGAATGTCAAATGTCAAACAACGGTGAGCTTTTTCGTGCGTAATTTTATATTATATTCATAGTAAACCATAACTATAATACCAAAGTAATTAATTACCTTTTTAAAAACTTTAACTCAAAGGTTAATAATAGTATTTAACGTTAACATTATCATAATATCCATGTTGACAATTGGTTTGCCCGTGAATGTTCTTATTTCTTTCACTAAAAATAGTTTTTTTTTCTTATATTGAATAACAATTCTAAAATATACAAACCCTCAAACAAATACTCAAACAAAATCGACAAATAAAAATATCCATACAAATTCAAAATCAGAATACGCGCGGCCGGGACCCGTGACGTCAAATGTTCCGAATACAATGCTACCACAGAACATGGTGTTTTGATGAGATGATTTTTTATTCACTTTTAAATGACGATTTGTAAATTCTACGTATAATTACAAATATAATAAAACCTGCGTATTCTGAATCGGCGTTTGATGAATATATTTTTTTAAGGCCGTAACATTTTTCACTGGTATTCCTTATTGCATTATCAATATAAATAAATAATGTTGCAGGTCAAAGACACGAATAAAATATAACTACAGTTAGCATGATTCGATTTGGAGCAGTTGACCTTATAATTTATAAGATAAAAACCTAGCGAAATATTTTAAATTAAAATCAAAATTCCCTCAATAATTAAGTTACTTAAATTTATATATTTGTTAGAGTAATATAGCTAATAGAGATACAGACTCATATTTCCTCGACGTTCATCGCTCCTGTTTTCCTCGTTCAAAATTAATATATTTATTAAAATGATTAAGAGTTATTTTGTTTAAACCACTATTTAATAAATAAATATCAACATGTTTCGTAACCAATGGTTCCCTCATCAGGATACAAAGAACACTGGGGGGGAAAAATTGACTCGGGCATAGATAAATTATAAATATAGATTGCAAATGAACGTGACGCGATTCGCTTTAAGTGCGCAGTGTAGGCTTGTCGAGTGAAACTTACTACGGTGCTTTACTATGCGTGCAGTCTAAATGAACTCCGATTAGTGGACCCCCTCGTGGACCCCCTTTTTTTCTCCCCGCCATGGACCCCCTGCAAATCTATATAAATTTATATTATAAAGTGTTTGTTTTATTTAACAATAGTTCTTATGTTTTATTGTTGCACTATTGTATACATTTCTATATTCTCTGTATTTTTTATACTTGATAATTGATACAACAAATCTTAAACCTTTCAAATTCATCGATTTCTTTAAAAAAAACATTTACAATACATACTTTTTTTAAGGCTCTCCCTCTTTGAACTGTGTTTTCACCTACTATTATGCTCTTTCGGCCTCCGTGGTCGAGGGTAAGGCTCTCGACTACGAATCCGAAGGTCGCGGGTTTAAATCCCGGCGTGCGGAAGTAAATTTTATTTAATTAATTTAAAAATAATATATAGTATATTTGCGCACGTTCCAGAGTGGAAGATACTCTCAGTATCGCCCTGGTGAAAGACCACCATTCAGAATTGAAACGTTGCTTGAAATGACTTTTAGCCGTCTTTGGTGACCAAATCTGAATAGCCAGGTATTTCCCCACCTTCCTCTTCCCCTTTTCCTTCCCCTCCCCAATACCTTCAGTTTTACTACATTCCCCAATTGGGAATGCCATAGTCTCACTGGCTCCAGACGGTTGAGAGCAGTTGGGACTCTTGCGCGGTATTCACATAAAAAATGCCTAGAGTCTAGATCATAGGTTCTCAAAGTTGTCCGTAAGGATACCTGGGGGTCCATAGAGATTTGCAGGGGGTCCATGGCAGAAAGAACAAAAGGGACTCCACGAGATGTAAATGCACATTCATGTGCAAGTTTTTACAAATTTTCATACAGCAGCATCGCACAGTGAATGAATACTTGTTCAGTATTATACCAAAGTTTTGAACAGATAGGCTGGGGGGGGGGGGTCCACGGAAAATTAAAAGAACGACAAAGGTTTGCGAACCTATGGTCTAGATGAAAAATATAACTACGGTTGTATAGTAAAACCACCCCTCGGATATTTTTATTGTGTTTCGTAATTATTTGTTTTCTTCCTTTGAAATCCTATTCTGTAATACTTCCATCTCTTTCTCCGTGTCAATTCTTTAGCTTTGAATACACAAACATATCCGAATGGTGAATGGTTTTTGGGAGTTTGTAAACATCTGAAATGGCTAACATTAATATATTGTCAGCACGCGATCCCAGCGTATGGGAGTGGAAACCCACCAGGTGCATGACCCAGTCATAAAACGACCAAATGGAGACATCACCTTTTGAAAATGAATGAATTAACACATAATAATCTAAAGTGTTCCGATTGTTGTTTTCAAACGCGTATTTTCTTTTTATTTTAGATTTTTTGAACGAATTCAACAAACTCAGGCTTTGAATTGGCTCAGAATCTAAATACGCATCTTTCGATCTACCATCAGAATAAGATGTAAAGTGACATCTGGAGTTTCTCTCTTTTTAAAACACATGTCTGACCTTAAGAGAAATGGATATAGAACGGATATTATGAGGACCGTCATTTGGTTCCCGATACGGAACGACTAGAATCAAAGGGTTAAAAAGTTTATACTCGTAGATAAAGTTTTCTTACGAAATGCGCATTAGAAAAAAAAAACTCTTTGTCTTCATAGAGCAATCAGTCCTTCGAAATCTTAGTTCAGCTATATGAAGATTTGTACGGAATAGTATTTTGCAAGAATCAATAAAAAAATTCCCGTGTTTATCGTGTTGTAAGTCGTTAAAATGAGTTAATTACTGAAGATGACGCATTTTTCTACAAAAACAAACGAACAGTTAAGTTTCTTACGTAAATTGTTGTGAGTGTCGTATTTAAAAGATTTTTTGTAACTTACGACATTATATTATTCATTGGCCACGGACGTTTTAATGAATCGCCGAATTGTTTCTTGTCGCTGGGTCGTAAATTTCTGGTTCAATGATGGACTTCTTTTAGATCTACGGAAAAAATGTACAAAATATGAAAAAGAGCATAGTGCTTTTTTATATGAAAGGAGTTTTTTTTTTATTGTTTTAAATTTTACCCTGACGAAGCTTGGGATAAGCGAAACCTATTGGTGATGATTTTTAAATAAGTTAGTGGTTTAAAACAAACACTTTTTTTATCTCTGATTGAACTCCCAGTGAGATAGGCCGCGAACCGCCACTGCCCATAGGGTATTTTTTTACTGGTCCTATAAAACATTGTTAGTTCATTATTATCTTTTGAATTTCACGGGGAGATTACGGGTAGGTAATGCATTCACACAGCGATATCTCCGTTCGTGTTTTCGCGGTATTACTTCTTTTGCAAGACGCTCTCCAATTACTTTCGGATCATTCGCTTATCTTAGACCCCCTAAATCCGATCGAAGACCCTCCATTCCGATTTTAACGTCGCCACCGAGCTCGTAATGCCGAAAATTACATAAACTTACTCATACATCTTTACTCTTCGTGTACGAGTATGCAGTGGCGGCTCGTGACTTTTGAGTGAGCTAGAGTGCTAAGATTGAAAAATACGACGTTATTGATGTTATTGAAGCCGAAAATAATTTTTTTGTTTTTAAATTGAAATTTTGAATAAAAATCATTTTCGGCTTCAATAACGTCGTATTTTTCAATCGTAGCACTCTAGCTCACTCAAAAGTCACGATCCGCCACTGCGTGTATGTTTCTGAAATAGGTAACTGAAATAAAATATAAACCCATTACAATTTCTTCAGAAGATCGGTATTCACTTTGTGTGGTCATTATTAATAAATGAATTAAAATTTATTTTATATTCACCACTTTATTAATACCCACATATCTAGACATCATTATTTTTTTTAATTTATTATTGTGTTCTATGTTTATCATTTGTCTATACTTGACATTATTTTTTTTTTTAGTATTCTATATATTCCTGATGAAGACATGCAGATATCTGTGTATTAAAGTGGTGAATACAAAATATTCATTTATGAATAACTATTAGTTTTTCTTAATTCAATTAACATTATATTATATTTTCATAAGAAGCAAGCACACTGTGGTTTGACATCATATTAAATAAAACACGGGTATCGTTTATACATATGTATTATATTTTTAACAGTAATACGGTAAGCCCTCACATTCAGACAAAATACCTGCAAAAATCGGCCTCCTTTCATTTTAAACACGATAAGGTCGATTCGCAGTCAAAACGGGACCTGGAAATCGTTGATATGCCAAAAACCACCGTCCGTCTATCGAATTTCCAACAAAATAAGGCTCAGATTCATTCAAACCGGCCACCCTAGTCTCGCCAAGCGAAAATCCACTCTCGGCCTATCGACGTTAAAAGAACGTAAGGCTCAGAGTGGGTCAAATCAAGTTTCAACACCCCCCAAAATACACAGTCACGGCTGACTTCGGACCGGCTTGAAAATATTTCTAACATACACACTCCTTTCTTTACATTACAACATCTTCTAAATATATGCAAACCAATTGCAGGACTGCAATAGGCAAAACCTAGTAGGTACAGAAAACAATAGAGTGAGACAGATCTAATACAAAAAAGAGAGAAAAGAGAATAAAATATTGGAGGGGGACAACAACAATATGTATTATTACAGATAAATAGTGAATACACAGCGTAACGGACACATAATGAAGTCATTGGGACAATCCTATAATGATTTATATAAGACAGAACCTCTATAAGTGGAAATTAGACTGGTTGATTACATAATTATAATTAGATGGGTAAGACAATATAACAGAGGTATAGGAAGTTGATAATTGATAGGATATGGAAGGATTTACAGGAAACGAGTATAAAATCGGACTATAGGATATTTTTTTTTGTTTATTATGTAGATTATATCTGATAATTTTAAATTTAAATATTTCTTAATTTCTAGCGCTTCTAAATTGTCTATTCTAATTCCTATACCGTTTTTATGTAAAAGACTAGTTCCCGTGGTTTTATTAAAAGTATGGTCCGATGAGATTAGGTGGTTTTGCGAATTCAGAAACCGGTTGGCGTAAAAATACAATAAATCCGTGGTTTATGAAAAAAGTGTTTGTTTTATTTAACATTATATTATAGTACAATTTATTGTAATAACATATTGGAGCTTATAAATCTCATTATTATATTTAACCATTGAAGAAGATCATATTAACAATATTCGGGTAGAACTTTGCAATCCTGCAAAAGATAGCAGACAAAAATATGGAAATTGATTGAGGTTTATATTGATTTACAGTACTTATCTGTTTTCAGAAATAATGTAATATATTTAGATTAGACGCGAACGGGTGACTTTTGTCACGGCAACAAAAACGTCACTGTTTCAAAATCCATTGCAGATTAATATGGAGGTGCACGCATATAGCGTGACAGGGATTTTTTTAAATGTATTTATGTATATCAATGTAAGATTTAGAAAGGGACGCTTAGATGGTTTGGGTATGCGGAGCGACCGAACGAAGAAAGGAGTGTAAAAAGAATGTATGACGCGAATGTGGATGGAAGAAGCCGGGGACGCCCGAAGAAGACATGGCACGATCAAGTGAATCAAATACTTGAGTCGGGCCATGTCAGAAGTCGGAATAGCAGAAGAGAATGTATGAGACGATGTATGAATGTGAATGAAGCAAGAAGTGTATGCCAAGATCGAGTTGTTTGGCGGTCCGTCCTCTCTGCCTACCCCTGTGGGGAAACGGCGTGATGGTTAGTTAGTTAAGTATATCAATTTTGAAACAGTGACGAAACTGTTTCCGTGAAAACATGGTGCAAAAAAAGTTTTTCAATTTTGGCTGCTCAAAAAGTTACGAGAATATATTTTCGTTAAAAATCTTATTATGTTATCTAAATAATTTCCTTTTCTGTCAGACAAAAAGAAACGTGAATACGTTTTTTTGTTTTGTTTTCTTCCCGCGTTTCTTCTACGGTACTTTCACGGGCAACATATTTTCAATATGTTTCGGGTGCGTGCGTGTCTAGTTTTTCCAACGGTTTCCTTTGGGATTCCTCCCTGTCCCGAGACGTGCCTCGCTCGTCTTTCGGAGGCTTTCGGAAAGCTTCGAACCACATTTACTTATTCACGCGAAGCCACAGTACGCGGTCTGGTGATGATAAAGGCGTATTCCTGCCTTCAAGTATTCCCTTGCGTCCAGCGATAAAGATGACGCTAGATGGCACCTGTTTTACATAGGTGAATAATAAGACTATCTTGTGGGTCTTTTGTTATGTCTGAACCTTGTGCCTGCGACATACGAATACGTATAATATAGGCATGTATTTAATTACAATTTACTTTTATTTCATAAAGCAACTAGCTGATATTTACCCGACATGCTCTTTTTTTTTTTTTAGTAAAGTTATGAAGTTGTGAATTCTTGTTTGTCGTTCGGTTGCCGTAATTGAATTGACAACGAAAGTAATGCCCTGTGACGACTATTAATATCTCTAATCATAGAAACAAATTGAAAATTTTATTCAAAACCTAGCCTACTTCTTTTTTTGACTATGTAATCTGTGGCTAACCAGAGTTGTATAGCTATGGGCTAATCTCAATACAACATGGCGGGTTCAACGTTTTTCATACTAATTTTGAAACGTTATAGCAATAGTTTTACGTATTAGATTTCATTAAAACTACTTCTTAAACCTTCCCGGCACTAATAAGAACAAACTGCTATTTTCAGCGAATCCGGTCGAGTAATTTTCGAGAAAACCGAAGACAGACATACATGCGGCTATTAATTTTTATGTATATATATTGATGTCGTAATTATAACTATGGTTTTAACATATTTTCTATCTTTTGTACTCTTGCTGTGATATTTTATCAAAATTTAGCATTATTATCCAAACGTGATTTTCTATATATCTAACAATCAATGTAAGTTTGTTTGTTTGTCCTCGATGTTCTCGAAAATCGCTGGACTGGTTTTGGACTGGTTGAAAATAGCACAGTTTGTTTATATTAGTGCCGGGAAGGTTTAGAGAGTAATTTGAATGATATCCAATATGTAAAACCTTTGCTATAACGTTTTAAAATTAGTATGAAAAACATTGAACCCGCCATGTTTTATTTAGACTAGCCCATAGATATAACACTCTGGTTAGCATTGCATATTCAAAAGAAGATGATTTTTTTGGGTAGAATATTGGGAACTTTATGATTTAGATATATGTATTGCGAAAAAAATAAACCTTTGGAATGAAATAAAATATTCAAATGAATGTTTCTTTATTTGGAGATAGTTACTTTCGCCGTCAAATCGATTATTGTACCCGAGCAAGGCCGGGTAGCACATCAGCTAGTAATATCATACAATATAAAACGGTCAATCAGTTTGGTGACTAACATCACATAAAAGGCGTTCTACATTTTCTTGTTAAAATTTATACCAGTGGCGTGCAATTCATAGAGGCTGAAAAACACTGCCTACCTTAAAAAAAATTATAAAAAAATTTATAATCACAATGATTCTACCGCAATATAATGTTTCTACTTAACAAAAATTCAACTTTTCAGATGCAATCTTCCCTAGATCATGCATAGATACTAAAAATACTACTTCATTGGATTTTTTTTTTGGCTTTATCAAATAGGATTTGTTAGCTTTATTAAAATCGAAAATGCTACAGCCTATCTTTGGTCATATAGTAATGCACGCCACTGATTTATAGCTCCTTTTAAATTGATATGTTTTTAGACTTTTCATAAATGTTTCGTAATTCCTTTCTGACCTCCAACCAAATGGAAGGTCATTCCAAGAATGTGGACCCAGTACATTGAAAGTTCTGTCCCCAAATTTACCAGCATTCGTACGAGAGGGTTCAATCAGTCTGTTGGACGCATCAGACTTGGCCGACCTGAGCGTGAGTTACATCTGAGTAAGATTGTCCCTCACGCAGAGACCGTCAGTGACTTATTCTGAAGGCAAATTTTAAACTGCACTCTCTCTGTTACTCGAAGCCAGCGTACAGCGGGCAGAAGAGGAGTGATATGACATATCACAATTATTTTCTGAGTAAATCGGTTTTTACCGAAATTATTAATAAATCATTTCAAACGCCATGAAATTTTTAATTGGGATAAATAAAATCATATTAGTCGTCTCAATGTGGCCAAACCACAGTTTAAAAATGCCTTCGAACTCCGAAACAGCTGTCACAATAATATAAATACTAAAATACTTGCAAAATTTAATAATAACATTTAGGTTAATTTAAATAAATAAAATTAAAATTATAACGGAGTTTTAGGAATCAACCGCAATAACAATGAATGATTTGCATCTTCTGTTGTCATTTCTGCATATGTATTTTTATAATCAAGTCTTTCGGCGCCTTGTTGACGAACTTTCATCCCAAAACGCCTCTATTAATCATACCTTGGATTTATCAATTTATTGTGCATTTCTTTTATTTGTTTGTCATACTAATCAATTCTTTACGCACTTTAAGGGGATCCAATTGGTAAAATTCGAACGAAACCACGCACTCCTTACGCAGATGGTGATAAGGTTGAAATTCCCGCTTAACACCGATCGCCTGTTTTGATTTATGCTGAAAAAAAATATAGCCACAATGCTTTTTTTATTTTCTTTTGTGAAGTTCAGGCGCAAATATTCGAATGTTTCCCAAGCATGCTCTGAAGAACTTTATTTGCCACTTTATACAATAAAACCGTATCCGAAAAGGGGTTCGTAAGTAGGAGATTTCACACTTCAAAGATTTTTTGTAGGTTTGATACTTTTTGATACTAAGCTTCAAAAAAATGCTCGATTAAAGCAAAGGCCATGATGTGTTTTTTAACTCCACACAGGCGCCCCTGAGGAAAATAATTTCCCTCAGGGCCTATGTCATCTTTGGGGATGCTGTGTGGAGGGGCTTTTTAAGGAAAGGAAGGAGAAAAAGTTTTGGGAAGGTAAAGGGTATGAGGGGTGGGTAGTAATCTGGGGGTCAGTGAATCCAGGAGTGACGGACAATGATGGGTTGAGAAAGTCCGGTTTTTCCCGATCTAGCCCGCCACGCAGCTAGTAGCCAAGATCTGGACAAACCTTACTCCATGAACCTGGCCACCCCTGCTAAGTCGCCTACCGTTACGAACAACTCTGGGTTCACGGGGCGGCGGTATCCATAACAGTCTCCCAAAATGTTCTACTCGCAGCATTTAATTAAAGTACCTATAATATTACTGGGTTATCAATTTTTAAAACCAAAAGCACATGATTTTGCATTACTTGACATTGCATCGTCTTAAGGGTGAAAGGCCGCCCTTGTATAATTCGTGTCATTCATTGCCTGTATCATATTTTGACGTTCGTGTTTTCCGGGTGTTATTGAATCAGATCCCCTCCGTTGCTGCGCAGGGATTTGATTGATATTTGATATTTGCTTTGTCGCGCCATGACTCACATGCCACGACATGTGTGTGTTTTGTCAGATACACACACATGTTTTAATACAACCTTTGTATAAAATGTATGATTTTCTTTCATTTAAATGTTATTCATGTTGATGTGGCCAACAATTCATCAGTAGTAACAGTACTATAGTCAATTTTTATCGATAGCTCTAAACGAAATAATAATTTGCTATTATGTTTTCAAATGTAAACAGTAATTGAATAATAATATCTATATATGTTAATAAATAATAATACTGAACTTTTTATAGCGCCGTTTAGTGATTAAAATCACCTCAAGGCCGCTTTACATTTTGTTAGAGTTTGTAGCCCCCTTTAAAAATATATGTATGTAATTAGATTTTTTTTTAAATTTCAAAATTGCTTTCTAATCTCAGACCAAATGGAAGGTCATTCCAAGAATATGGACCCAGCACATTGAAAGCTCTGTCCCCAAATTTACCAGCATTCGTACGAGAGGGTTCAAACCAGTCCGTTAGACACATCAGACTTGACCGAACAGGCCCCCTAGCACTGAACATAGATAAAGGTTTTATCGATAATATCGGTAATTTGTCATCGTTCCTGAGCAAGACTGCAAATCGCCCACGAACAAACAAAAGGTCACATCAACAAAGATAAGCATGTTTAGTCGATGTGAATTGTTTTTTTGTTTGTTAGCGATCTGCAGTCGTGCTCGGTAACGATGACAAGTTACCGACTTAATCAATAAAAAAATCTAGGGGCCGGAGCGTGCGTTGCCTCTGAGTAAGATCGTCCCTCACACAGAGATCAGTCAAGTATGATGGCTCCAGCCCGTTCAGTGCCTTATGCTGAAGACAGATTTTAAACTGAACTCGTTCTGTGACTCGAAACCAGTGTACAGTGTAGGCATTCACGAAGAAGAGGAGTGGTTTGACATGTAAAATTAATATTTTGATTGAAAAACCTTTGTACCTTTTTTACACCTATTTTTTTTCGACCGGACTGGTTTCACCCTATCACGGGCATCATCAGACTGGCACAATTAAAACTAAATCTATGGTACATCGATGTCAAGGGGACTCACTCTTGATATCGATGTTATATATACCATAGATTTTGTTTTAATTATGCCAGTTTGACGATGCTCGTGATAAGGTGAAACCGGTACGGACAAAAATAAATAAGTGGAAAAAAGTTACAAAGCTTTTTCAATCCAAAAAATTCATTTTAAAATTAAATTCCACCATGAATTGATAGTTTCAAAATTAGAAAAGATTTGACATATCTTATGCAGAAAATTCTTAATTTAGTAAGGAGATGATTTTACTCTTTTTTATATTCTGCTCTTTCCACCTTTGTTATATTATTTATTCTGTTACTTAAAAATGTTTTTTTTTTCTTTGTTTTCAGGTAAGCTTCACCTGCTTCTCTGGAGGAAATTGACATATGCATCATGCCTTTACTATCGTAATATATTTTAAGCTGTCGTAAAATGGTAAGCAATTTTAATCATTATTATTCTTGGTTATGATTCATGGATGAGCCTTAACCGCCTTGCCAAGCAGTTTTCATAATGCCAGATCTCCCGGTTCGAGTGTTCCAACATCACAGTCACATATTTTTATATAAATATTTACAATTTATGTAATTTTGTTTTAAATTAGTTTGTATTTTGAAGCCAATAGGACGTAATGGATTCCCCGATTTGGATAAAAAATCTATTGCAATTCAACATGCAACAAACAATCAAGGTTATTTTATGGTATAAGAAATCAATAATTTTCTAGAATAACAAATTTAAAAATAGGGAAATGCATGTTGTCATGGTGTTTTTTGTTATTTTATTACATTTCAGTACCCCTTTCAATTAATTATTGAGAAACCGTGGAATTCTTTTCAATTCTTTTGGATTCAATTCTCCCCTAATTCCATTGTAGCCTCTCCCCACGAAGGTTGTATTAAAATTAAAAGCATTACCCATCGTACTTATTGTATTATACTGAAATTTACATTTACGAGTATACAGGGTTATTCAAAATGATGTACTCGATTTCCCACGTTCTCCTCTGATACCCGCGGTCGACCCGGGCTTTTTCCTCTATGGCGACATTCAGTTTAATACCAACGACAAAAGCTCTTTATACTTGAAGGTTCAATGTTAAAATGAAGACGAAAGGTACTCTGCACTACAGTTGCCGACTCACAGAAAACCTTGTACTGCATAGTAGTCATTTTATTCATAACTGACGCGAAATGCCTGCTTGGCGACGCGAGCACTCTAGCAGTCGTTTGCGCAACTATGAGCGATCTAGCGGTGGGATTAGAAACTTTCGGACCTCCTCTTTCAATTGCTATTTGGATCATTCGCATATAACGTATAATTCAGGAAATATAGCAATACAAAAATTGAGTTTACCATTTTGAATAACCCTGTACTATAGGAATGGGAAGACAGGAGTGAATTTAACCTAAAATGGCAATACGTGCTTAGCTCAAAGATGTTTCAACTAGAATCGCTACTATTTTGGAGTGTATAGTATGAAATACATTTGTATGTAAATACTCATTTCATCACTGTGGAGGATGTACGTTGTACAGTAAGCGGCGTAAATATCGGCAACGATGGGACAGTGGGTCGTGTTTTATCAATGTTTGTGTATTTTTGTCGAGGACTGTTGTACCTTGGGCCAAATATCGAATGTATAAAGGTCTCGGAATTGGGAAAAGTTTTGGCATTTTTATTACGTATTGTCGGAGCGAGTTGGCGGGTTAAGTTTTTAAGGCAAAGTTTGCAGGTGGCGCAAAGCGGCGGCACGACTTGAAAGGAAATGGGAGAAGTTTTGTACTTCGGAACTTGAGGGGAATAATTACGGACAAATCAAAGTGGAACTACAAAAACCTAAATATATTAGCTGTTTTTATGCACATTTATTTATTTCTTTGTAGTTCTTCGGCATTATGTAACACTTTCTAGACATTTTAAGTTTTTGATTCACAATGTACATTTGTTACTTAATATTAATATTTTGCTTCCGGTTTCGACACTTTGTCATTCACTAGCGTTCTTAAAAAACTAACTTAAATTATAGTAGTAATTAGATATTGTTAGCTGAAGGTAGTTACAGCGCCCTTGATGTGATTTTTCACAAAAGCGGCGCTATACAAATCATCCGATTATTATTATTATTATCAATGGTGATTTGAAGGGGGGAGGGTGCCAGGAGTCACAATAAGGAAACGTGGTTAGCAAAGGTTACTTACAGGATGCTGTTATTTTGATAACGAAATTCATTTATGATTTTTTTTTTATTTCTCAAGTATTTAAGGCCGACAATTTAAAATGTGTATAAATGTTAGAATGTTTAAACCCTTTTTTCCTTATTGAAGATATGGCCTGTCTCTAATAAGTGATTGGTAAACTCGGAATAGTTATTATTTCGTTAACAGAGTTCGTGCGCCCTGATTCTAGTTTATTTAAACGTGATGTATTAAAAATACCTTCTCAATCTAAATAACTAAGTTCTTCTCAAACTTCCTCCTTCATCCAGTTTCCTAAAATAGACCTGCTATAATTTCAGGCGTTTGGGGTCTCTTGTTATCACATAAAAAATCTTAAAATTGATGAAAAATTCCACACATTATAAATATTTCTATCGAGGCCTCATTCATGTACGGATGTTTTTAAAGCTCTTTTTCCACCCTGATTTTGTTGGGTATTTGACTGAAGCATGGCGCCTAGCGATTTTTTCTATGCAGCTTTTGTCTTAGCTTTTGAAAGCTCCAAAAAACTAGTTAATCAAATGCCATTTTTAAAAAAAATCATTGCTGAATGGTCGATAGTTATTATGTTCATTAATCGGGAATCGGTTAAGGCCTTAAGATCATCACAATTCTTCGTTTACTCGAAAACCTTTGATAAAAACGTAAGCGAAAGTCTTAATTTTAATTTAAGTGACAGCTCGCTTGTTAAAAGTATCGATAACGAACGGGGTGGTTTTCGTAATGGATGCTCTGCTGATCTTAACAATTCCTGTGAATTTGTTAAGATCAGCATCTGTTTAGAGAAATTTCTAAACACCCTGTATTCGCTTTTTTTGCAGTATTCAAGTATCGCCGATACTTCAGAAACTTGTTTGAAACACAAAACTGTTTCCCTCGCGCAGTTCTTCCACGGTAATATATTCTCCAAGGTCCTGCCACGTAACTCCGCAGTGGGAAACTTGTGGAGCAATGACTAGGTATTGTTGTATAAGGGTAAGAGAAGGAGAGACGCCCGAAGCGCCCGGCAGATATAAAATTGGCAAAGCGGGGAAATTGGGAAAACGGTTCCGTTTCGCCGGAAAATCTATTTCCGTCCATTTGTTAGGGGCACAATATTGAAAACGAGTGATTCCGTTGACGGAATTATAAGCCCGAATTCAAATACATAGCAGGAACAAATATTCCCACATTTGCTTCGGTGAATTATTTGATTGCAACGATTCTCAAAATGTCTAACCTCTTATAGTATTATAAATAAAAATAATTTTGTAAAGTTTAAAAGATTATTTGAACATATAAATATATCAATAAATTACTCGAGTGGAATGGTATATTTAATTTAATAATTAATTACTCTAAAACTCGGGGCGTGAGCATATCTCTGAGATGAATTTTCTAATAGTTAATTTATTATTCAAATTTGGCTAATTCAACATTAACAGATTGCAAATCAACAAACAAGAATACATTTTCTAAATAAAGATCTTAAATAGGGCGCCATGTTACAATACATGTAACAGTTTAATGAAACTCAAAAGAACGAGGAAACCGGGAAAATGACTACCTACCAAGGTCGTACGACCCTTGTCTGGATTCCAATGGCCGCCATTGAATACCTTGCTATCCGTTTGTTGAACGCTCCTCCTTGTGACGCTGTCTGACTGCCGGTCTTGTCGAGAACCTACAGGAGCATTATTCTAGGCCGTAGAGATGGTGTCGCATCATTTATAGGTGTTGAATATCATAGAGACGACCGGGGTAAGTACTTGTATCATTTCAAATTATGCGTGTGTGTTTACAATAATGGACTATCAATAAATCATACTAATCTGAACGTGTCAACTAAGTACAAACATTACGGAGTATATTTTTAAATATATTATAATTTTAACACACACTGTTCACAATTTGACATCTTTACGCACTAGGGTGGTCCAAAATTTTTTTTTTATTATTTTTCATCTGACCGCTCCTTGAATTTGTTACATGTATTCATAGTAATAACATAGTAAAATTTCAGCGAGATGGCTCAAGTAAAAAGGGGTGCTCAATCGAGTGTTGCTTTAGAAATTTTTGTGTAAAATGCTTAATTTGTACTTTTTAATATATTATAATAAAACTAATATAAAACTTTTTTCCACTTAATTTTATTTGACTGTAACCAGGTTCAGCCTGTCAAGACCATCTTCAGGCGTATATACACAAATATGGGGGAGGGTAAGAGGGGTGGTCTACAAGGATTTTATTCGAATATGTGGGTTTTCTTACAATTGTTACTAAGTGGTCTTTGGCTGTCTAATTTCTAATTATTTTGGTTTTTTCCAGTAGGCATAATTACCTCGTGCTTGAAGCTTTACTTCAATATTGTTTGGGAAAAACCTTCAAGTATCATGCATTATTAATGACCTAATTTTTAGTGTTGTCAAATTGTTATTATATTTATGGTGAAATAATTATTCCAGGTCATTAATAATGCATATTAATATAATATATAATACATATTGAAATTGCTGTATGCTTTGAAGATTTTTCTCTTTAAAAATAATTTACAAGCATTTAAACTAACCAAGAGAGAAGAAAAACAAATGGTTCAATTTGTTAGTTTTGGTGTGCTCATCTACACCAAAGTTTGGATCGAAGCGCCTTTGGCAGCAGATGCGCCAGTAAATGACTTAAAAGAAGAGCTTAAAATTGTACGAATCCATTGATTCCGAAATCAGTATAGCAGCTGGGGATGTCTTAGAGCGTCACTTATGGTATTTGTCAGATGAACTACTTGCATTTGCCTTGTTTTCTGACAAGCTGTCTGATGCTGAGAAACAGGCCATTGTTCAAAAAATTAATTCTGATGTCGGTAATCGTTCAGTACGAGGTGACTCTGCAAAGCTTTCCTCAGAGGTTACATTAGATGCTTTTGCAACACAATAACGTTGAAAACACTCTTAGTTCTTGAAATCAAGGACTCTTTCTTGCAATTACCTCCTGAGACTTGGAATGACAATGTTGATTACCTTCAAAGCAAAAGCTGCGTCACAAATTTGCGTGTTGTTAATGATACAGCGGAGAGAGGAGTTAAACTGTTTGAAGATTACAACACGTTACTCACTAAGACTGAGGAAGAAAAGCAAATTTTACTTCACATCGTTGAACAAAACAGAAAAATCGTTTCCACTGAAACATCCAAAAAGGAGTTAACAAACATAGTTTTGAAAGATTGCGACTAATATTATGTTATGTATTACTTTGTTACAAAATTTTATTCATATTTAAATAATTTGTATACTTATTTGATTAAAATACTTGTAATATTAATAAACCTTAAATTACGTGTTTTATTTAAAATCCTGAAATTTTTGTCAAAAACTTATAATTCGATGAGCACCCCCTTGTTTATAAGATAAGGGGCTGAAATTTTTAACACATCATAGGAATGGTAGGTGTAACAAATCAAGGGTACGGCTACACCTATATTTGATTTTTTTTTTACTATATAGGCCTGGACCACCTTATTACGCACACAAAGTCGTACCGGCGATCTATCGAGCCTTTATAACTTCAGATACCTACTCACCTCATACTACCACCAGTCTATTAACTTTCTTCTATATATACGAGTATATATACAATATTTTCTTGTTCTTTTATTAATATAAAATCACACACATTCATTTCAACTAGATCGACCCTCCCCTCCCTCCTGAAATTTATGTTTCTTTTTTATTTTGTATAATTACTTTTTAATGAAAATAAAACAATAACTTTGTTTATAACCACGAGAATTTTATTTAATTTTATAACGACCAACTGGTTTCAGTTTAATTTTTGTACCCTGAAGATGCTTATGTTAAGCGAAACCGGTCGGTCGTTATAAAATTAAATAAAATTCTCGTGGTTATAAAGAAAGTTATTGTTTTATTTTCATTAAATATGTCTAACCACAAAGTGACTGCATTCTATCAAAAAAAAAAAAAAACTTTTTAATTTAATTTTGATTTCTTCGAAAATCAATAGATTCACTCATATAATACTCAACCTGTAACCTGTAAATAGTAAAATTTATATCACTTATTATTTTACTTAATGTTTTTTTTATGTAAACTGTTGGTCTTCCAAATAAACAAAAATTAAATTAAATTAAATAAAAACAACAAAAAAATAACAGCAAAATTTAATCACCAGTATTATGAATATCGGCTTTCTTTAAAAAAGCGCTCTCGGCGCAGTTTCTCTTGTACGTATTATTTTGAGGCTCTGATGTTTTCCCACTTTAAATGTTGATTGCTTTCAAATGAGGGTCGGAATTGCAAGAAGACCCGCCGAGGCGTGCCATGAATTATGGAACGTTCCCGCGAAAAGAGCCCGAACGATAATTGAAAACGCTCTTTAACTTGTTTTTTGCAATTTTCTCAAATTTTGCGAATTTCCCGAATAATTCTCTGTTAACAGTAATCCGCTTGCATGATTTTTATTCGGTTCAGGAAGATTTTCAAAGACATATTTTTTTTAAATGTTACATAAAAATGTAAACAATGAAAAGGATTATTTTTGTCAGGGCTAAACATAAAATTATTATGAAAATTCGCGATCACAGATGGCGTTAATTTCAATGTTTTGGGAAAAATCGCTTTTAGTACCTAATGCTTTTAAATATTGAGATGAATTGTTTGTTGGCGTTTGTAAATAAATACGGAATATGAAATAGAAGAAATGGTTATTGTGGATTTAATTCCTTCAAGCTTATAAAAATACAATATTTTATTGAAACACTCATTCATGGATCTTCCTCCATCCTACAACATGGGTCTTAAGACCCAAGTTCACTCCTTCCTATCTTCTAAAAGACGCTCCAAACGGTATCCCCGAAGATGATATAGGCCTTGAGGGAACATATTTACCTCAGGGCCTCCTGTGTGGAGTTACTGTAAAAAAATGTGTAATCTATGTGTTAGTGTAATGTTTAATTTTTTTTATATTAAAATAATTCTAAAATGTTAAATACATTACTGTATGTGTTAGTGCTAATAAAATGACGTGCTAAAAGTGTTTTTTTTCTCTAAAATATTGAAATTAACGCCATCTGTGATCGCGAATTTTCATAATAATTTTAAGTTTAACCTTAACTGTTAAAATGTAATAATTTACCAATATACATGTATTTTTTAAACAAAATCTAGGTATTTTTTTTATTAAAAAATAATAGTCGGCAGGCTGGAACTTCCAAGTACTAGCAGATTCCATTAAAAATCGAAAAATGGTATTGAAAAATGCATCGGATATATTCAATTTATACACTCTGAATTTCGAACATTGTTCTTTTCAAATTAAATTTTCTTTAATGCTTTAGCTTAACATGTTTCAAAGAACATTCAAACAATGAATTTTAATTGTTCAATTAGTGCCGGCAGCGCTTCGTGTTATCAAGCCAACGGTTTTAATTATTTCTCAAGCGTCAACGCAGCACACCAACACTGCGCTTTATTCTCAATACCGCTAGCACACACCAGTGAACAGATAATCCCTAGAAGTGTGATCTGTGCGGATTTGAAAGAAAACTCATGTCGCCAATTTACATAAGACCTTTTGATTCTCGAGCCGCGGATAAGCCGAAGAAATGGATTATAATTCGCGCAATTGCAATTGCCCAATACAACACTGTTGTAACTCGGACAGGCAGTGGCGTGCAGTCCATAAAGGCTTAAAAGCTGTGCAAACCCCAAGAAAAATAAACCTAATAAAGATATTAAATGGTAATAGAAAAATACGAAATTTTTCTGATCACCATGTATTTATCCATAAATTTGTTGAAGAACTTGTACGCCCTTTTAATCAGTTGGTCATAACGATCAGCGAATGATGATAATAAAATAACCGTTTTCAAATATTCATTCAAAACTACCCACAGCCTACCTTTGGTTATGGAGCAATGCTCGCCACCACGGGCAGAGCCTCAAATGACACTCCAATTCACATCGCACTGATTTGAAATTTGGTTTAAATAACATTCTCCTTAATGCAGGGGTCCTTAATCTTTTCACAGCTATTCCCCCTAAATGCCGAAAAACAATATAACATAATAAATTTTCATCCAACCTTCTCCGATAGAACCCAAAAATTGTACCTTTCGGTGCTTTGTGGTGCCACAATATTGGTTGTCAAACAAAGATGATTTTTCACTTTTGACATGTGTCTCAGGCAGTCTCCCGAAATGTTCTGCAGTGCAGAATCTGCACTCTCTGCTAATTATGCACTGCTTTGCTGCTGCACCACACTACCAGTAAAGTACGCTGTTTTTCACCATTAGAGAGAACCAGATAATCCCATCTTCCACAGACTTGAGTTTCTAGTTTTTCTAGAAGTTGAGTAGAAGACAGACACGAGTAGATAAATAGAATCGTTCTTGCATAAGAAATCAGATATATTTGTTGTTATTTTTGCATTTTCCAACATTTTCATTCCCCCCTGGACCCTCAACATCCCCCCCTGGGAAGGAATTCCTCACTGGTTGCGGACCCCTACACTAATAATACAAAAATTTATATCCTAAAAATAATTTGAGGCCTGGTGCGCCCTACGAGTGAAGGATACTATCCAGCCAAGGATTTTTTTGAGAGAGGGTGATTTTTGATTTTTGTACCGCTTGGCATTTTTTAATTGTAGATTTTTATTATTTTGAAACTATAAAATTTCATTACTACGGCAACAAGATCTTTGACATTTTGTTGTAAAAAATCTGCAAATTGTCACCATCACTATTTTTACTTTAGTTATTTTTTAATAGTTTCAATTTATTTAAATGAATGAAACGATGTAACAAGGGAAGTGTATTTCAGCCTAATTTTGCAGAATTTCTAGCAAAGAAGCTAGTTTCCAACTTAGAAGATGTTTACAAACGAACTTTCGAATTGACTGGTTTGTTAACAAATGTTGTGAATTTCATACATATTTAAACAACATTTTTTGAAACAATTAAAACCATATACAGTTAAATTTGAGATTTTCCTTGACATTCGAGTTTCACAGTTTATTAGGAAACAAAGAATAACAATAAATTTTATATTATTATTTTTATTTATCTAACATCTAATACATAGTTATTTCGGTACACGAACTTCAGAAATACGTAAGAATCGCCTTTTCATGTAATTAATTACCTTCCTCGCAAAGAGTAAAATAATAATAAAAAAAAATTAACGTAAGATTGTAAGTACCACTAATTTCTGAACACCGTTTGGTTAAAGTAAGAAAAATACGCACTCGGATCATAGTTTTTTAAACTTACATTGTTTTTCCATTCAAAACCTTTTAAACGATCGCACCTCAATTTTAAATGTCAGACTATTTATGTATAAGTCTATATATATATATTATTTTTTTTCCTATGCAATCTCAATATATTATAATGGTTATGTTACTGTGCCTGTCTCACTAGGAGGACCTGTTTTGAGAGCAGGCAAAGTTTACAGTTTACAACAGATTACAAGAGTTAGAAAAAAAAATTAACTACTTAAAACTTAACAAATACTAACATAGGTGTATGTTTGTTTTCCCGTCTTGTTTATGCCTGCATATTGTTTCTAGCGATAAAGGTACAACAAGTTTCGTATGTTCAAAAAGTTTTCCATTGTGATTTTAATTATGTAAAAAATTGACTTTTATGTAAAGTCGAATTACAAGTTGAGACATCCTGTATGCAAGCAATACATCAGTGTCAGTACCTATTGTGTTTGGTCAACTTGGTTGCGATACCTACTCGTATACCGAAAGGAAGAATAGAGATATATTTTTTTTAAATCTTTCAAAAATAATATCACCCGAAGTAAGGTAAAGTTTAGCTTACTTGGGGCACACAGAAACGCCCAAAACACACTTCTAACGGTTTGTCTATTCAGTGGCATATATCAACAGATCAACACCACTTGACGGACAGTCTAAACACCGCGCGTAAAAATGTCAAAACGCCACATTCAGTTTGATGGATGTTTTGACCAAAGAAAGTGATGCAATGATGCTGCTGAATTGGCGCTAATTGTCAACGTCCACTTCTGTGACGGCGCCAATCATTTGACGATTTGCTCTAAAAGCATCAATATTGGTTCTTTGGACCATTTAACGAACCGCACGTCAAAAACAAGAGTATTTTCAGTTGTAATAATAACAGTGTTACTAAGCCCCTGCCTGTTTTTATTGTGATTTGTTTTGTTTATATTTATTAGGAAGTTTTTTTAATTTTAATTTTATTTATTCAAACAAGACATACAACGATGTTGCACTCACATGAGTTATCAATTCAACTCATTATGGGACCGTTCATGATTGATACATAATATTAGTTTTTACAAAAGTTTTGAAGGCATGTATACAGGTATATGAATATATATAAAGAAAAAAAAATATAAACAACGGGAAAAATAACATTAAAAAATGCAGAGGCTCAAAACATACAGGTACAATAGAAATACATAGCAACGTTTTACAAGAGAGAAAAAAGTGTGCTACTTTTAAATCTACAAAGCTTAGCAGGACGGCAGTTGTATCAGATCAGTATCAGAACAGAGTTGTTACCTGTAATAAATCGTTTTCCAAATAGGATTTCAGAACATCATTTCGAGATTTGTCCGAAACTCACACATGTCTCAATTCCTCAGGTAACTTTTTATAGGCAAAGTATTACAATGATTTCAGTCGCGTGTATTTTTGATATGTGTAGTTTGTGGTGTTGTCGTGTATTATGTATGATGGTAAACGTCGTGATTATAGTTAAGTTATTAATATATGTGAGTATGGCATTGATTCATGTTTAAAATAATAGCTCTTATTATTATTTAATTTTTACATAACGGTTTATTTCCAAATAAACGTTCTACTTCTTTTTACTCCAAAGACGCTCAGGAATCACAGGTTAAAGTTTGTCGGGTACGTCCTGTTACATCCTGTATAACGATGGCACATCGCTCCTCTTTACTTTGGCGCATATGGATTATAAACTAGACCACTCTAAGTAGAACCTAATTTTGTTATCTGTTAAATTATGGAAATTCTTGTAATAACACAATTCCAAAGATGACGTGCTGCCCATAAATGCTGAAATGAGAAAAATGAATCTTAAGAAATCATAAAAAAAAAAATTATAAGGTAAAAAATCTCTTATTAAAATGTATATTTTCTATGAATTTGGTGACAAACTTGTACGCTCATTTGTTCAATTAAGGCATATTCAGCGTACAATTATTCCTATCCGCATTTGAACAATTACACAGCCTACCTTTAGGAGACAACTTAATTAACCAACAGAACTGTAAATTTCATTATAGATTTTTGAACTTTGAGTTAAAGGTCTTCCACATTAGCAATCAAATTCAAGTAAAAGTCTTACAAAATCTAAGATTTAATCGTTTAACTTAGCTCTGAGCAATGTGTCCCGAGGCCCGGACACACTTTCCCAACTAACAGCTTTAGTCATATAGCAATGCACGCCACTGATATTTAGGTACCTGCATATTTCAATGCATTAAAATCTTTTTTTAAGTGATGCATTTTTCAAATTCAATTACAGTCTCATATTAATGGTTTGGGAAGTTGATCTTTGTTCCACGCCATCGATATTATTGGTCACCTTGCCGATATTTTCATGAAAATATTTGAATAAAATTTCTGCTTAGGAGCGCATATAATTTGTGTTTAAAATATCGATTCGTCATTTCGATTCACTCATTGTGAATACTTCGCTTCTGAATCACTCGGTTGATTCAGGTCGAACATAAAAACCACATAAAAATCTCACTAAAATGTAAGGAATTCATTTCATATTCATAACTCATGCGTCGGTTTGAATATTGGCAACATGATGATGTTTTTATTCCACATTCTAGGTCACGATTATTATCTTAGGTATTTTCATGGTGAGGATTTTCTTAAAATTACTATAATAATTTTGTGTGTTTTTCTCTCCATTGAAGACTCCATATACAATTTTTTAAACGAATTTTCTATCGCAAATATTTTCACCTCAATATCATTTCCATTCAGAGCGATTCATCCCTTAAAGATTCCATTTAATTATATTTATTTGTCGTTTTCTTGATTTTTTGTAGTGAGTACATATTTTAATTATTATTTGTTTTTGTGTTTAATTCGTACTTCAATTTTTTTTTTAAATTTAATGTAAATCAAATTTAATAATGTTATTATTAAGTTCTGCAAGTATTTTTAGTTTTTATTATTGTGACAGCTCTTTCGGCGTTCAAGATCATTTTCAAACTGCTTGAAAATGGCCCTGAACGCCGAAACAGATGTTTTTTGTATTTTAATATTAAAATTTTTGACCGATTTTGTGTCGCACTGCCACGAGCAAAATAAGTGCAAGACCGGTCGGTGGCTGAGTCCACATAAGCTTTGGGTTCCCTTCCAGGCGTCGTGGGTTCAATTCCTCAGGTGGCTAAGTCCTCCATCATTGCACAAGCAACATCTTCCGCTTATGGTAGTAGGAAATTTTCAAATATTGTCATGTGCTGGCAGATGACAATAATGTAATATAGATAACTTATTAGGTTATCTCAGAACAGACATCGTCTAGTGAGGCGGGTAACTTACATGTAAGTCAATAAACGCCCGGGTTGTCGGCAATTAAATTAATATAACTGTTGCTAAAATGTTTTTCATACTAATAGTAAAACATTATAGCTACAGTTTTATATACTGGATTTCATCGGCACTAATAAGAACAAACTTTTCTATTTTCAGCGAAACCGGTCTAATTTAAGTAATTTTTAAGAAAATCGAGGACACACTGAAAAACATTAATTTTTATATATAGAGAAGAGATTGGACTGAATTATCTACATCCCTATTTTTTTATATCTGCCAGTAAACTCAGTCTTGTATGTAACGTTCTATTCGCACCAAAGTCAAAGTAAATTGATAGTCAGTGGCGTGCACAGAGTTTGTAATATGGGTAGACTTTAGGAAAAACAGCGAAATAATTGATATTTTAAAAAATATATCCCAGACAACACCCTTCGTGCAAGTTTTCGCAAAAAATGTCTAAGCTACTGACTGTAGTCTGTTGGTTGGGATTACCTTAGCCACGTCAAATATTCAAATAACCGCTTTATTTATGCATATTACGAGTCAGTTTTTATTTTTATAAAATTACTAGGTAGTATTATTTTGTTCTACATATTTCTGCAATATGTGTTCTTTTCTAATGTAAGCTGTTGCTTTTACTGACGAAAGTGTGTTCGTTAATATTTAAAAAAAACTGTAGTGATAACAAAAGCATTATACAGAAGAAAAACATAAATTAGTAATAAATTACTGAATATGTAAAATTTACACATTTTTTCCACTAGATAAACAAGGGGACAATATTTTGGAAGAAAGCCAATATGACATTGTCATTATTTCGTTAATATTTTTTTCTAATTAATAGATGTACCAACAGATGGCACTGTTTGACACATTTGCTGGCTTTGCCGAAAAGCACTGCTTTTTAGACACTAACACAAATGAATTGCGCACACATGTATAGAATAGTGAATATACGTATAGAATATGACGTGTATGTCATTTTGCATAATTAATTACTGCCTTTGACTCTAGTGGTGCGGTCGAAGTGGCGATTGATTTCTTGCAATAATTTTGTATGTTTTAATATTATTAAAAAAAAGTATGTGAGTAAGGTGGCGTAGGCAGTGCTTATGTGCCGTTGATGGGTACATCATTTTGGTGCGTTTTGAAAATTTCTAATTTCCTTTGAAATTAGAACAAAATATATGCTGGTAACCGCTTGGTTCTGGCATATACTAGGATGGATTTGTCTTTTACATTTAGATGTGTGTAAAAACGTTTTCCCCTTTCTTCGAGTGTTATTTCGGTAGCATCTTTACACATTTTGCCGCTTACGTGGTCCAAAGGTTATGCATTATATTTTAGAGGTCATTTCAACAGGTATCGTCGGTGTTGTTGAACCTTCGTGTCAAGAGAATAAAGGAATCGAATTTAAAAATAGACATAATACCCCTCGTCAGACAGTCAAAGTACTCGCACTCACATATTATTATAATATCATGTTTGCGCCGGTTACGGTTCAACTTGGATGGCCTAACAGTTGGTTTGCACAATGATATGCATCCTAATAAAACCTACCCAATTGTAATCCATACCTACTCCATCGATTTTGCTTTCGTTCACTACACATTAATTCGCACCCGCAACCCGCTCAATATTCGTATTGTGTTTTGTAACCGCCGCAATCTATTGTGTGATTCGCCGCAGATGAATATCGTCTCTGTTTTTTTCCGTGTTGAACTATTATTCATTATGTAAGTGCGTCGACAACCAAAGGCTTTGAAGAAATGAGGATCAGGACTAAATCTTTGGATCCCATCTTGACCCTTCCTATTTTACCCCTGCATATTTGAGCAAATCAATTATAATTATTTTATGTTGTAAACGATAATTTATGAATGAGCGCACCCATATCCTATCGACTTGACTTACAAACATTGTAAAAACGGTACCAACTCCTCTTTGAGGACCTCGTTTCTAGTGTTGAGATTTAGTGAATTTTGTGTTAGCTAGCGAATAAATGATTTTGTATTATAATCGTTTTATTTTATTTAAAAATCGCACACGTGGACGTGTAGTCATTATTTAATCATCAAGCTCTCGACACATTATTGTTATGACTTGTGGAAGTGAGTCAAGCCGAATGTCAGCTATGGTGCACGTGTACACAAATGATTTTATAATTCCTTTTAAAATGTAGATTAATGTGACTTTCGGACGTCCGGTACAAACATGTGTCTTAATTGGTCATAAAACCAGTATAAATAAGGAACTCCAGTGAAATATATAAATATATTACGGGTTGAAAAAATCATATAGTTCAGCAATCGCCAATTCAGAATATGCAAGTTTTATTGTAGGTATATATTTATGCGTAGAATTTATAAATCGTTAAAAAAGAGTAAAAAATCATCTCATCCAAACACCCTGTTATATTTGACGTCACTGGTCTCGGCCGCGCGTATTTTGATTTTGGAATGTATGTAAAAGACGTCGCTTTTGTTTTATATGTTAAATACGTATTTATTTATTGTTTTTGCCAAATTTGGGTTACAGTATAAAATTACAATTTTGTTTAATATTAAAAAAATATATTATTATTAAAGAAATAAGAATATTCTTTTGCAAACCAATTGTCAATACGGATACATATTATGATAATGTTAATGTTAAATAGTATTATTCTTCTTAATATTTAAAAAAAAAAATTATTATTTAAACGCCAAGAGGGCTTTTACATAAAAATACATCATTTTTAAATCACAAAAAATAAAAAGAGAAAACATGCAGAAAAGTTAATTACACTTGAAATAAGAAAAACTGTAACAAAGCTACAAATATGCAGGCATATAAAGGAACAGAAAAAATAAATAACGCAATATCCACAAAGTCAATATTAACATTAGTAATACACAAGTAAATAATGTTAAAGTTGTAGTTAACAATAATTTATAAACTAGGTAGAAATAATTTGTTCACATTAAGTTTAGATTATTGTCAAATACATCCATATTTGTTACCAATACTGTGTCAGCGTTGAATTGGGGTTGAATTTGTTATGGTATATACTATAAATACGAGTATAATATAAAATTATTTACTAAAAAGCTCACCTTGTTTTGACATTTGACATTTTCACCTCAATACCGACAGGCCATAGATTTGGAACATTTTGGCGGGCTTTGAAAAATTGAAATTTTGAACATTATAAAGTATGAAAACTAACTTTAGAAAAAATAACATTTACAGGTATTTAAGTTAGAACGTCATGATTGCTAAAAATATGGACTGGAGTTCCTAGATAATAATAATAAGAGTTAATTTCTATAGCGCAGTTTTTTGAAGATTCACCTCAAGTGCGCTTAACACTAACTAACCTAACCTAATATTATTTTAAAATAGCAGATATATAGTATATTTGTTATTCTAGTATATATATATATATATGCAAATTAAAACTATGACATAAAATACTCACGAGCAGCAGACTCACTTACAAGCACAATTTAGAATAAACTAGGGGTATAAATAATCAAATGTAAAGTACAAATATCAAAGGAGCAATAAAATCTACACAAAATAACCTAACCTAATATAATTACAAAATAACATATATATTGCATACATGCAAATTAAAACCACAATTAAAATATTCACGAGTAGCAGACTCACTTATATGAACATTTTAGCTATTATACTATAGCAATTTAGAAGCTAAGGGTGTAAATAATCAAATATAAAGTAGGTACATATACCAACACAGCGAGATAATATTATGTGACATTATGTACATGGTTTTTCACTGGATACTAAGGGCATTGAATAACAAAGAAGAGAAAACCGAGAAAACTAAATAAGCTATGGAGGATCAAAAGAAAAAAAATTGTCTGAAATTCAATTTCTACGTACGTGAAGTTATGTTTTATATATTGGATAGGATTTTTTGAACAATTTGGTTTTTAAGACCCGTTTGAACTCTACTAAATTCTGGATGTTAGCAATACCTCGTTCACTTAAACAATTTAATTATTATATTGCTAGCTAGGAGTGGCCCTATCTAGTTAAATCTTCGTCTGTGTTGTTACCCCTAAAAAGTAAGTGCTTTGATTTGTGGTACCTGTCAGGCGGTCGGGCTGGGTGATGGGAGAAGAGGGGCAGTGTGGGGAGGCTGTAGGGGCGTTTAGAGGTCACGAGGGGCGGACTGGACCCGGGATGGAATGGAATTGATGTCTTAATTGGATGACTTAGGATATCTAAATGGAGCATATATTTCTCTAAATGTGATCATGGTAAATTTAAACGCCACAGGGTGAATTTTCGTGACGATAAAACGTCGCCATGAGGGGGGAAATAGGTTGGGTTACGACGGGTGTATAAAATACTCTTCCAATGGAAACATATAAAACTGCACTTGGCAAGAATTTAATGAAAATTTATTACTTTATCTATTCAAAATGTCGATATGCCACTACTAGATTTGGCGTGTCATGCCAAACCATTATCATACCGAACCAATTCATTTTGGTTCGGGCGTCAATTTTAAGATTCACGTGCCCCGTCTAGATATTGCTGATCGGTAGTGCAAAACAATATTTTTTTTATAATTATTTCACTTTCATTAAAATGTGTTAGAATTATATATTTTAAATTATAAACGTTATGCCGAGGAAATATACTCGTTGGCTAAGCGTATTCGCTGGATGAATCCAATCGCAGTGAATCTCTTGAATTTAAAAAAAAAACTTTATTGAGGAGACATTGAAGTTTCATTTCCGGTCTATATCATCTTTTCCATTCCACATTGAAGTTTCCTTTCCGGTCTATATCATCTCTGGGGATGTTGTGTAGAAATTTCAAAGGGGGGATGTCTAGAAAATATCCCTGTTGTTGGAAGAAACGCGATGCAGAACACGACCCGCATTTACACCTGCGCCTAAGGGATCAAATTTGCTAGTTCCTCAGAACACCCACCATTAAAATACTGATTGCAATGGAAATATCCCAATCTGTCTATGCTTCAACGTCTGACTATAACCTAGATATAAATCTTTCAGTGATCTCAAGTTTATCAAAATTTATCATTCTTGATTATATTGTTTGGGTTATCTTACAGCGCCCTTGAGGTGATTTTTCACAAAAAACGGCGCTATACAAATCCTCCAATTATTATTATTATTATTATCTTCTTTACAATATTGTTTAAATCACAAAGAAAAGTGATTCACTTGTCCGGAAAACCCCTACAACTTTCATAAAACCGTTTAAATGAAGCCCAACTACAACAGAAGCCATCGATGGCTAGACATGAGGAGCTTTTGTACTTTTCACGATTTACTGAGTAATAAAATATACGAGCAAACAAACAAAGATACGATACTAGTTTTTTTTTCTGTGGCATTAAGTTATTTCTGTCGAGAGCTGTAAAACATTTTTTTATAAAGATTGAAATTTAATTAATATTGACATTGACAACCGCCTATCTATAATACATCATATCATCCTCTTCCCCTTGTCGTACTCGGGTCGGGGACCCATCGTCTCGACAAAGCCCTGTCCTGGGGACCGATTCCGATTCTTTTTAAGGATAAGACATTGTCCTTATCCCTTAGGATTAAAGACATTTTGCTTACATTATTCGATTCCATGTCAATGACAAAAATATTTTTAAAGGAGTTCTTGGTTTTATTATCGCAGTAATATTACAAAGTAAAGATGCATCAAACAACTTAACGCGTGTAGTTTATTATAATTTTTAGAATTTAATTCACCTTTATCTGACATTTCGGGCTTTTGGCATAGGCACTTTACAAACATCGCAATTTCGTTAATTCGGTTCATTTAATGGCATTATTATGCGACAAATCACGTTTCTTCTACCCTTAATGTACATTTGTGTTTTCGTATTGTATAAAACACTTGCCCATAATTTTTTTTTTAATCTTTGCGGCAGCGAAGAGTGGTATTATTGTGTGTTTTTAAATTATCAGTAAAGCTGGATGACACGTTTAATATTATTCGGTACCATCCGCTTCCGTTCATAATATTATTATCGTCTCGTAATGTGTGCGAATAATTGTTAGATAATTACCTTCAGTGCGCAGTTGTTTGAATTAATCTCTAAAAACATGTTTGCTACTTCGTGCGAATTTTAAACAATTTCACCAACAACACGTATATTATTGTAATTATGTGTGTAATTCAATTAATGAAAGATTACAAGTTGATGCAATTTATACCGATTTCCAAAAAGCCTTTGATAAAGTTAACCACTACATCTTAAGGAATACACGGAGACCTATTTCGCTTGGTGAAATCGTATTTGTATAACAGAACACCACAACTAGCGCTTATTAATGGATACAAGTCATCACCTATAGTTGTAACGTCTGGTGTGCCACAGGGATCAAATCTTGGCCCCCCGCTTTTCTTTATTTTTCGTATATGACCTTGGCATCAATTGCTTCGAAGTGACCTCGATACACTTAATAAATGGTGTTTTGTCAATGATATGCACTTAAATGTTGAGAAAGATTGCACTTTAAACGTTACTCGAATTAGAATTATAAATAACTTTTCCTACTTTATTAATAATACTACTCTTAAAAAAGTATCTTCCATAAGAGATCTAGGAATCACTCTCGATTCTAAATTTATATTCGACGCACACGTTAACGACATTGAGTGTAAATCATTCAAAATGATGGGATTTATTCACAGAATTTGTAAACCATTCAAGGTCCTTCAATCAATTGTAACCCTTTACACCGCCTTAATTAGAAGTAAACTGGATTATGGAAGTTCTATTTGGAATCCCCATTACTAGAAATATGAAAACATTGTTGTATCTGTTAAAAAAAAATCTAAGAATTTTGTCTTTTAAATGTGGTGTACATGACCATCTTATCTTAGATCGTGCGGCGTTTGTCTTAAATACTTCAACATTAATTCGCTTAAAATTAGAAAGAAAATTGATTGATTTAAAATATTTATACAAAATAATTGACGTATCGACACTACGTTATGTCATATTATTATTGAAAAAAATGTAGGTACCTAATTCATATTGTTTAAGACGCCATAGCACATTCTACCTGAATACATTTAGAAATAATATTGCATACTTTAGTCCTCTGGCTCAAATGTGTCGACTATATAATAAGATAGAGTGTGCTAATGCAGACATTTTTGTCGATAATTTGTACAGTTTCAGAAAAAATGTTCTGCTATTACTTAAAAATGTGTAACAATGATTGGGCTAATTATATTATGTATCACTTGTGTCTCTTGTCTCTGTTGTATTATGTATCATTGAGTGAGTTTTTGTAATTTTTTTTTTAATGTATATTAACCGAGTTTTTTATAAATGGATTTTTCCCAGGTAAGTGTGAAAATCTGTAAAACCCAGTATAAATACTCGTAAATACATAAAAAATATAAATTACTGTTAGTTTCATTTTCTTTGTCTATCTTTACCCCAGACGTTCTCATCTTATTTAAATCCTGCCACAATGTACGGTAAAGTCTTAACGCTCCTCCATGCTACCAGCAAAATTCACAATCCATAATTCAATAGGAGATTTAAGGGGGAGAGGATTATTTATTAATTTGAAATAATGATAATATTATTTTGCAATACGATAAACACAATGTTTTTAAGAAAATAAGTATTTGTTTATATTTTTCAAATTTACATGGGCTTAGCTTTTATCAAAGTCAAATCAGAAATATGACGTTTTTCTGACCGTCCTACGTATGTTTTCCAAAATATTTAAAATAAAGTGGAGAAGAATTTTTTGAAAATATTCATTCCAAATTTTAAAATATCTTGTAAAACATACGTAGGATTCTCAGAAAAAGGTCATATTTTTGATAGGATTTTGATAAATGCTAAGCCTATGTAAATTTTTAAAATATGTAATAAATATTTATCTCTTTAAAACATTATGTTTATCACATTGCGTAATAATATTATCATTATTTCGAATAAATAAATAATCCCTTAACCGCCTGTCCTTTGGACTATTATTCAAAAAGTAGGTAAAAAACATTGGGTTTTTTTCATTAGATTTCGCAATAACAATACGTGTGACTAGTGACGTAATTTGTTCTTGAGAGACGAAAATACCCGAACACATCCGTTAGCCTCGGCTGACCTCGAAATACTAAACGAGATGACGCAAGAGCAAACTTGACGTATACGAATGTTTTGTTGGTTTTGGGTATAGCTTTTTTGTACCTGAACGTACGGGATACGGCTTGTTGCATTCGAGCGATAATATGTGGCCGTATCACGTACGTTCGTATAGGTAGGGCTTTTAAGCTATTATAAGTCGCCAAATAATCTAAAAAGCATTTTTTTTTATAAAATCAATTTTCTATCGACTTCCACGTTCCAATTTCTTATTAACATTCGCTAAATACCTTATAATTTATAATGAACATCTAAATATTAAAGTAATTCGGTCATCTGTAGGGTATGCCAGTTTATCAAAAAATTCTGACATAATATTTAAATCACATTGAATGTGCACGTGTTATATATCTAAATCAAATAAAGTTATTAATTATTATCGTACCAAATCATCTATTCGCACTGACGTCAGAATTAATAGACTTGTCCTAGTTGCCCCTTCGATGGTTGGACGCAAAGGTCACGTGACACTCATTTTGGCACCAGCATTGGTTCACTGCTGCAAGCAAATTACAAAACATTTATAAAAAGGCTCAAACTAAATATTCTACCTTATATATATATCTTTTTACGTAGTGGCTGTTTACTTAAATTGGCGGCCTAGTTCACCTCTCAACCCTCTTATTTTGGTTTCTTCTCCTTGCGTGTTAGGGCATCTCTGTGGTTATTCGTTAATTTATAAGGTTTGTAACAAATATTTTCTTTCCAAAAGAGATTCCCTTTCCGTCTTATACCCCCCATTACCTTAGTGAGCTGGCTTAAATATAAGATTGCCATCAGTAAGTGCCGCTAGCACATAAAACACAGTTTACAAGTTCTTTGAAATAAAAATAAATAAAAGCCCTACAGTAGCATTAGGCAGCCCGCTCACCACACCGTACCTCTAACCACAGTTGACGCAGGAAGAGGGAGAAATGTTCCCTGGCACTGTACACAAAAAAATTACAATACGATATATAAGAGGTTCCCAAAATAGGAAGTCTGTTCCAAGTTCCAAGTGCTGGATGTGATTCGCCTTATTCCGCATAGAAACAATGAACGATCTAAAGATTTGTACATTATTTGTCACGATTTGTTTAAAATTAGATTCACGACTCACTGAAAACAGTACTCCGGTTACTCAGCGCGCATTAGTTTGTTTTTACCGAATTTCCCTGAAAAACTTGAGTCATTGGTTATCAGGAAATAGGAAGCTATTGGTAGCTAATGCGGCGGAAAATAGCATTATGGTTCATTTCCGTGCAACTGTTGAATATTCACACATTCGGGATTTGACATCCAAAGAGGGATTTACGAATCCAAAATAAAAATATTCAGTTGCAATAAATTAATGCAAAAATAGCTGTTTTATTGGTCCTAACACATTCTACCCTTTATCAAAAGAAATTCGAACGACAAATAAAAATCACCATGTAAAAGAAGTAAAATTATGGCTGATTGATCTAGAATCTAGATTCTAGATTCAGAATTTCGGCGTTCACGACCATCTTTCAAACTGCCAGTTATTATAGGCAGTTTGAAAATGGCCTTGAACGCCGAAACAGCTGTCGCAATAATAAAAACTAAAAATAATTGCAGAACTTAATAGCAACATTATTAAATTTGATTTAATAATAATAATCGGACCATTTCCATAGCGCCGCTTTTGTGAGAAATCACCTCAGGGGCGCTGTACAAATATTACTTTCTATTCTTATATTACGTCTATTCTACGAATTTATTATTATTATTTTTTTTAATTTTTTTTTTTTACATTTATTTTCTCTTTTAGGACAGGCTATCATTACACATTATTTATAGACCATATAAAGAGACGCAATTAAATTATCAAAACATAAAAAATAAAATAAAAAAATTGAGTTCTACGAATTAAACACAAAAACAATTAATATATAGATGTTGAAACATTACTTCTATAAAATTTTATTTCGTTTCTATCTGTTTACTTTAACTATAACTTTAAAATATAAAATTTAAACAAACAAAAAATCTGTTTACTTACACTATAACTCTAAAATTTCCATTAATAATAAGAGTCTAATGCTCTACCGACTGAGCTAGCCGGGCATTACATTTATACTTTCTTGCTGTTACATTACTTAAATAATTAATATTCTAGTACACTTATTTTACTGAAATTCACTCACACACACGCCAGCGCCTATGTGGGTTCCCATTTCATACAATTACAATTTCACACAACGCACAATTTCACAATATCGACATTCCTCACAATACCCTTTAAAATATCGAACCGAAGTAATACGTACAACCACAAATTGACGCACGAGTATAAAATTTATCGAGAGCATCTCCTGTCCCGATCCTATCTTCCTCTTCCTCTCCCCTTCCTTCTTATTTTGTTTTTTTTTTTCTAATAAATAATACTTAACCACTTTTAGCATAAGAAACTTTGTTGGCTTACCCTTTGTAAAACTTCCTTTTATATAAATCTGTATTAACCCTTTAGGTGCCACATGTATTTTTTTTAAATTCCGGAGAAGTGTCGATAATCCATGAATATATATATATTTTTTTTTATTTTGATTACTTTTATTTTTAGACACATGTTTTCAATAATGTGACGTAATTTTAGAACCGTGGGTAACGCATGACGAATTTTATGGCTGGAGCTATATATCGTTCGGTGGCACCTAAAGGGTTAAAAGCTGTTTGTTTCTTACAAATAAATAAATAATTGAAACGAAAAGTTCGATTTTAAGGATGTTCCCTTTCTTCCCCTCCCCTTCCCCTACTCCTCTACCTAACCCCATCCACCGCCCTCTCTGTGGTGCTCTGTCCTGTTCTACTCTGATATACTATAGGAAAGGACGATCGGATGGTTCGAACCTTTCGACGCCATGGCTTTTTTAGTATTGGGCCGCCCGCTCGCGTGAAAGCCAATTTACTTATGCAAAAATGAAAAAAAAAAATGCTCTAACTAATTTTTTGTACGTATTTAGTTATGGCCTGTTGACATGGAGGTCAAAAATCTTCCGGTTTCTTTTTCTAGCCAATGGCAGCTTTATAAAAGTGTCGGCATTGTTGCCACGGCAGTTGTCAGTGACTATAAAAAGACGCTTGGAGTTTTTTCACTCTCAATGTGAACCGGATATTACTTGATTTATTGCTTGTCAAATGTCCGCCTTTTTTATGTGAATACTACACAAGAGTTCCAACTTTCCGAAGTCAGTGGAAGTGGGGACGGGAAGGAGGTGGCTATTCAGATCTGGTCACAAAACACGGATAAAACCATTTAAAGCAACGTTTCTATTATGAATGGCGGTCTTTAGGTAGAACAGAAGGAAGTTAAATCAAATATGTCAAATGTATAATTTGATGAATTCGAAGATTTCCTTCTCTTTGATAAACTGTAGTGGTCCCGTGACTTTCGTGCACATAATACACGCCATGTGTACTTGTTCTCCCCAGACATCGATCCGCTGTATTTGAGGGTAGTTAGAGCTATTCCAAAACAAAATTTTGGAATGAAATACCAGTATTTATTCGAAGGTCGACATCGCTGCAGTGCTTCAAGAAGTTCTGCAGCGAATAGTCACTGACTGCACAGTCAGCCGCACATCATTAATAAATAATGAAATGGATCTTGCGTTAGTGATTTTTCAAAAAAATATTCGTAATTTTTATATATAAAATCTCATTTTATTTAAGTGTAGAGATTTAATGTAACTTTAAGTTAATCTTATTTCTCTAGGCACTGCTGAAAACCAGCTGCACTCCGGGCTCCTTTTTGTTAATTGCTAATGTAAAATAAAATAAGTTAAATAATTTATTGACAAATAAATGTTTTTATTATTATTATTATTATTATTATTATTATTATCTTTCACCAGGGCGCTACTGAAAGTAGATATCTAGGTTTTATACAATTCTATTGGAATCGAATCTAGGAACATTGGATTCATATTCGCTCGGCTCGTGCCAGGTGCAGTAGTTACTTTTACGGTTATTAAAAACTAATTAGATTTATTAATTTCACTTGGTTGACAGATTTAGGTTACTTTTTTCTTACTGAAAAATGTAATTTAGTCAGAGCAACATAACATGTTGCCAAAAGTCATTAAATTCTAGCCACAAAAACATGTTTTCGTCGCGAGTTTTCAATTTTCCTCAGTGACGGGTATCGATTGTCACAACCAGCTACTTAAATATATTTTTTATTCTGTCGGATTTCAGAATAGAATGGATGACACCAGTGAGTTCTGTCGTCATAAGAAAGTCACATATATTATACGATTTTACGAACTTTTACATTAGTGTTTCCATTGCGTTTTTGACATATATTTATTTCATTCGTAAAATGACTTATTTCAATAGATAACGTTGTTTTCTATTGAATTTAATAGTTTTTATGACAGAAATGTGTATATTTAGTGTGGAAAACGCAAAGGAAACACTAATGTAAAATAGCATACGAGGTGTGTTCAAAACAAAGGGTAAATTTGAATTTTCGCGGGCCGTGACGTGACTAACCTTTCCAGTTATCAAAAACAAACCACTGATCTAAAATGGCTGATAATACTAACATATGATAAACATATGTGTACCAACATAACAAAAAAAAATCTATAATCGAATGTACACAGCCCGCGAAAATTGAAATTCACTTTTTCTTTTGAACACACATCGTACATGACGCTTTCTTATGACGGTAGAATTGTATTCATCTTCCAACGCGTGCACTAAAAATAATCTGTTAATAACTGTTTTTCATTTTACTCATAATTACAATATTCATTAAAAAAAATTGTGCCTAGAAATTTCAAGTAGGTTGTCTACTTAAATATTTAGTTTTTGACAGTGTACCATCAGCATTTTTCTGATAAATGCTTTATGTATTTTACGTAAATAGGGTATTTCTTTTTTTTTAAATAAATCTTTTGTTAATATTTACGTTCAGCAGGCGCTTTAACGGGGAGAGGGACGTCGGAGAGTTATTATTTATTAATTCAAAATAATGATAGTATTATTACACAATACGATAAACATAACGTTTTTAAATAGAAAAATATTTATTAAATATTTTATAAATTTACAAAATATTGAAAATACTAATATGATTTTTAAAGTGGAGAAAAGTATGTTTAATAATTTGTCGTTACGTTTTAGTAAATAAACGTGATACAAGCCATAAGTGCGGGAAACACCGATTTATGCTAATCCCTAATACGGTACCCGAGGTCCGTCTACCTGAGGGTAATTTACAAACGCCCGGCTTTAAATCCCGGGAATTTCGCAGTCGCCAGAAAAAGGCAGTTAAGGGAATTAACAGCGAACCAATTAAAAGCCACCGAGCCACAGTTCGTAGTTCACGAAGGAACCCGAAGAATAGTTCGGATGTGATAAAAAAGGGGGACTTTGGCCGAAGCAAAGTCAGTAGTGGACAGAGACGAGTCGGTAGAGACCGTCCGGCCAGTGGTCGTAGTCGAGACTCCCGTCTCCTACAAAGCAAGCAGGCCACTTGCATCCCCAGCCTGAGACGCTGCGGGAAAACTCGGCAGGAACCGCCGAACCCCAACGCCCACCGTTCGAGTGCAGTCGAGTGCCCTTCGCCTCCTGCCTTCCAGCGCCGTGATCCCATCAAGGCACATATCCCCCACCGCAGTAATCACCACCGGACAGCAGTCGAGCGCCTCTGGCATCCTGATGATCATCCTCTGGAACCTTCTGAAACCGGTCGTCAAGTGAAAGCCGATACGCGTGTCCGCCCAGCACCAAAACCTCCCCCTACCGGAAGTACCACCTGCTCTCTGAGGCCTTACAACACCAACATCGAGACGACTGGTAATCTCCCCACTGGACCGTGTACAGATTACCCGTAAAAACAGTTCGTGTAATTAAGTGACACCCACAATACCTACCAGTTAATAATGTATTTTAGATTGTGAACAAATAAAATACTTGACACTCAACGAAGTTACCTGTTTCTACTGAACCCCAATGACCCCATCATGTCAATTGGCGCCAACGTGGATTCATTTCGTGTTTGAAAAACTGCCCTATGGGACAGATTTGAATTCGTACCCACACCCTGAGATCGGGTTCAGTAAATTCAAAAGTGCAGTGTAATTTCAGACTCAAAATTTAAATTTCAGTGATCATAAAAATGCCGCGTAAAAGTGAAAGTGACTCGAGCCGTACCGTTTACAAGAGCCGGAACAAACCCTCGGCCTCAGGTAAACAAAGCAGCCGACATACGGACCATGTCGCCCCCACAAGCCAGCGTTCTAGAGCGAGAAAACATTACACGTCGCCTAAGCGCGTCTCGCCCAGAAGAAAAATAGATCGATATTTCGATGTTTGGTCTCCGCCGAGGACTAAAACTAGCCATCTCTGGCAGAGCTATTTCTCCAACAACAATAACGATGCTAAACCGCATGTCAGGTCTAGTCATAGTTCAAGCCGTCGCTCACCTTCAAAATTGAAGCATATCTCAGAATATCTACGATTCTAAGTCATATATCAGACCTAGTTATCGTTCACGCCGCCGCTCACCGTCAAGCACAAGCCAACGCTCCAGCAGGGATGATGATAAATGGAGGTCGCCAGCACGCGAGGATTATACGTCGGGAGAGAAGGAATATTACGGATCGCCTTCAAGAGAGCGATCATATTATCGTGAGTACAATGAGCCACGATATGGACGCGAGGATTATTCATCAAGAGAGAAGGAGCATTATAGATCTTCTTCAAGAGAGAGATCATATTATCGCGAGTATGAAGATGGAGATTATCGAGAACCATCTGAGAGGGACGATCATCGCTCGCGCTATTACGATGAACCACGATATGGACGCGAGGATTATTCATCAAGAGAGAAGGAGCATTATAGATCTCCTTCAAGAGATAGATCATATTATCGCGAGTATGATGATGGAGATTATCGAGAACCATCTGACAGGAACGATCATCGCTCGCGCTATTACGATGAACCACAATATGGACGCGAGGATTGTTCATCAAGAGAGAAGGAGCACTATAGATCTCCTTCAAGAGAGAGATCGTATTATCGCGAGTGTGATGATGGAGATAATCGAGACGATCATCGTTCGTGCTATTACGAGGAACCCCGATACGAAGAAGCGAACTCACCATCACGCCTGAACGATTATAATTACAGGCCGTTTCAAGGTTCGGCTGAAAACCTTGTGGCGCCCTCATCAAGCGAAGATATCAGACCGCCACTAACAGCGGAATTCGCGAGACAAGATATTGACGATTGGAAAATATTTTCAAATAAGTGCGAGATATATTTCGAAACATGGAAAGTTCCAGAAGGCGAGAAGTGTGACATAGCGATAAGTCAATTTCGTGGCGTGAATTTAGCATTTTCTATGGCGTGGGGTCAAATAATCGAAAGCAAAGGACCACTTGATTGGAAAAGGTTCCGGGAGATAGTTAATTGGTGGTGCAATTTTCCGTTAGGAAAATTTCTGCATACCGCAGAGGCAACACCACAAATCATCGAAGAAGAAGAAACTGCCTCACCGCCTTGTCAACTGGAGATAAACACGGCGGCGGAGACAGCCAATAACGAGGACTCTGCCATATTTCCCAATGTTGGCGCTTCACCGGAGTTAGATTCACCTATCCAAAGTGAATTATCAGAAATAGAGCCTCAATCAACTTCGCCTGTAGCGACGCCGGCCCATGACGTCATTGAAAACAAATACGCAGAAGATGCGTCCCCCATGGAAGTGAAACCTACCGAGGTATACCAAATAGTACACTCGGCAGAAGTGAAAATGGCTGGTGTACCGCAAACAATAATACCTAACAGCATCATAATGGAAACCAGCGACAAACAGCAGACGGAGATATTGCCGATCGAATCCTGCAAATCAGAGAAATTGGAAATACGACAGTACACAACACCAAGTTCCAGCGAGGAACTCTATAAAGACATCAAGAAGCCGGGGTGGAAATTAAAAGCAGCGCTGTTTCACCGCAAGAAACCGGGGTGGATTGATACAAGCCATAAGTGCGGGAAACACCGATTTATGCTAATCCCTAATACGGTACCCGAGGTCCGTCTACCTGAGGGTAATTTACAAACGCCCGGCTTTAAATCCCGGGAATTTCGCAGTCGCCAGAAAAAGGCAGTTACGGGGATTAACGGCGAACTAATTAAAAGCCACCGAGCCACAGTTCGTAGTTCACGAAGGAACCCGAAGAATAGTTCGGATGTGATTAAAAAAGGGGACTTTGGCCGAAGCAAGATCAGTAGTGGACAGAGACGAGTCAGTAGAGACCGTCCGGCTAGTGGTCGTAGTCGAGACTCCCGTCTCCTACAAAGCAAGCAGGCCACTTGCATCCCCAGCCTGAGACGCTGCGGGAAAACTCGGCAGGAACCGCCGAACCCCAACGCTCACCGTTCGAGTGCAGTCGAGTGCCCTTCGCCTCCTGCCTTCCAGCGCCGTGATCCCATCAAGGCACCTATCCCCCACCGCAGTAATCACCACCGGACAGCAGTCGAGCGCCTCTGGCATCCTGATGATCATCCTCTGGAACCTTCTGAAACCGGTCGTCAAGTGAAAGCCGAAACGCGTGTCCGCCCAGCACCAAAACCTCCCCCTACCGGAAGTACCACCTGCTCTCTGAGGCTTTCAACACCAACATCGAGACGACTGGTAATCTCCCCACTGGACCGTGTGCAGATTACCCGTAAAAACAGTTCGTGTAATTAAGTGACACCCACAATACCTACCAGTTAAGAATGTATTTTAGATTGTGAACAAATAAAATACTTGACACTCAACGAAGTTACCTGTTTCTACTGAACCCCAATGACCCCATCATGTCAAACGTAACCAAAAATTTGTAATGCGGATTTGTATCCACTTTAAAAATCTATCTCCACTAAAAAATATTTTGTAAAACATACAATGGGACGGTCAGAAAAAAGTAATATTTCTGATTAGATTTTGATAAATGCTAAGCCTATGTAATTTTATAAAATATTTAACAAATATTTTTCTATTTAAAAATATTATGTTTATCGTATTGCGTAATAATACTATCATTATTTTGAATTAATAAATAATAACTCTCCGACGTCCCTCTCCCCCTTAACAGGGTGGCTTCAGTCAGGAAATACTGATATCGCCAGGATTAATTAGCATTATATCAAATAAAATAATTTAAAGTAATGAATTTCACCCCATTTAGCACAATAAAAATTATCATTTATTTTCAAATTTAATCCTAAAATTGAACAAACGTATATCTACTGCCATGTGAGAAAATCACATTTCAATATTGACAGACAAACTAACACGAAAAACTGGATTTTTTTCTTTGTCTTGTAAAATTCTTGTTCAACTTATAGATTGACAATTAACATCTTAAATACTGTAGTTTTGAGATGAAGAACTTTGAATTTTTTCTGAAATTATGAATATCAAGCATGCCTCTGCTGTAAATACAATATATATATTCATTGTCAATTTGTTGATATAATTTTTTTTATTTTTTATTTATTCATCCTTATGAAACATAATTACAAAGGCATGTTCGATGTCTGTCTCACTGGGAAAATTCTTGTATCGATATAGACGTAGGAAGTACATAAGTTATATAATTAAGTAATTAAAATATAAGAATAAAGATATTGAAGAAGATTTAAGATATTATACAGGTATATTATACAGGTACCATAGAGGTTATATTTTGGTAGTTTTATAATCCAGGTGAGAGTAAATGTAAAAATAATAATTTACACAATATGTTCGTTTTCTTGTTCTTTGTAGCTACGGTGGTGTATTTTTTATACATTTTATGATATTATTATTGCTTCTGAAGGTAGTGTATTTTAAGTTTCATAGTTAGACTTTTGTTTCTAGAAACGCTGTGAGTTTTGAAAATTATCTGCAGCGTTAACGATCAGCATCCAAAAATACACACTTTTGTAAATTGCTAACTCAAGAAATACTACGAATGATTTATCTGTTATTTCTGTACGAGTAGTTGTCACACTGTAATCTTTTAAATTCTATATGAAATGCGTACTTGCATTTTAGATAAAACGTTCAAATTTGATTTTACTGGTTTTCAAGTTGCACCCATTTTCAAACATTTTGGGACGTATTTCACATAGAATTAAAATATTACAGTTTGAGGATTTTTGTCTTTAGAAACTTTGTATATTTTCCTAACTACCCGTAAAGTTTGTGGTATTGTTTGAGTTAGCAACCTGCAAAGCGAGTGCTGAGCCTTAACTCAAAACTAAACTATTTTTACAAAGGATAAAATATGGGATGTGCAAGGCGCATTTATGAGTGGAAGGGGGTGCATGGATCAGATTTTCTCGTTGCGTATGCTCACAGAGAAGTTTCTGGCAAAAAACAGAAACTTTTCTGTGCTTTTGTAGATCTACAAAAAGCATACGACAGAGTTGACAGAAAAATGTTATGGAAGGTGTTGTCTAAGTATGGTGTGAATACAAATCTTATACAGGCAATCGCATCGCTGTACGAGGGAAGCGTTGCATGTGTTAGGGCAAACGGTGATTTTACGGGGTGGTTTGACATCACAAAAGGTGTTAAGCAAGGCTGCGTAATGTCACCGTGGTTATTCAATCTATACATGGATAATTGTATGCAAGAATTGAAAGAGGTGGGCCTGGGCGCGAAAATGAGTAATCTGCAAGTATGTTGTCTGTTATATGCTGATGATGCGGTGCTGATTGCTAACAGTATGGAAGACCTACAGTCCCTCGTATCTAGGATGAACGAAGTATGTATGAAGAATGAACTAATGATGAATGTTAATAAGTCCAAAGTCATGGTGTTTGAAAGAGAGAGTACGAAAACAGTATGCAATATAGTTGTGAATGATGAATACTTGGAGCAAGTCAATGAGTTTGTGTATTTGGGAAGTATGTTTACGAGAGATGGAAAGACAGATAGGGATATTGAAAGAAGGGTGAATGCAGGAAACTCCATTAACGGAGGACTGAACGCGGTTGGCGCAAACAAAAAGTTGTCCAAGGAAGCGAAGCTAGCAGTCCACAATGGAGTGCTGATACCAACCTTGATGTATGGCAGTGAGGCATGGAACTGGCAGAGGAAGGATGAAAGTAGACTGAATGCTGTAGAAATGAGATCTCTGAGACGAATGTGTGGTAAAACCATGTATGATCAAGTGAAAAATGTTGAGATTCGTAAAGAATGCAAGGCTGATGTAAGCGTAGTGAGCAAGATTAAGAAAGGGACGCTTAGATGGTTTGGGCATGTAGAGCGAATGAACGAAGAGAGGAGTGTAAGGAGAATATATGACGCGAATGTGAATGGAAGAAGAAGCCGGGGACGCCCGAGGAAGACATGGCACGATCAAGTGAATCAAATACTCGAGTCGGGCCATGTCAGAAGTCGGAATAACAGAAGAGAATGTATGAGGCGTTGTATGAATGTGAATGAAGCAAGAAGTGTATGCCAAGATCGAGTTGTTTGGCGGTCTGTCCTCTCTGCCTACCCCTGCGGGGAAACGGCGTGATGGTTAGTTAGTTAGTTAGTTAGTCTTCTAAGGTGCGACATATTTGATATTATCGGTACGCATTTACAAGCTGCTCCCGTCGCATCGTGTCTCTCCAATTGTACACCGTTTACACGCCTTCCGTTACAAGAATCTGATGTTTTGATAATACGCCGGTAAATCTCGAACCAGTTTAATCACAATGCCCGGCTTTTCATTTATTATGCACATATTTTGATCCAAATCTGTGTCAATCCGTTTCAATGGCATACATTTGATGCGCTTGAGCTCCAATATGGTAGTCAGTCTTCATTATCACAACAATGGCTTCTTTTTTTACGTTTTCAGAATTATTATTGTTCAATGCCGACTGCTGCAATTTGCTGATACGTATTACGTTCCGTGTGCCTGAAATGTGGCTAGCAAGCTCAGTGGCGTGCGGTGCTCGTTTTCAGATTTATTTTCGTGATTATTCAAATACACAGTGATATGTAATTTAAAGCCACGTTTTCTATGGAATATACTGAAAACGCTTATTTTTTCGATCTGCATACTATTTTTTGAACGAAAAAAATTTTAATAAAAAAAAAATTGTATAAATATTTTAGCCCTTAACGTTTCGTTCTGTAACATTGGGAAAATGGTTACGTTCTATGTGTTTTCATTGAACTTTAATCTCGTATTCCAAGTGTTTTAACGGCATTGACCGGCTAGTCATTTTTAGATTGTCAAAAAATTAAGGTGTTTTGTTTTTCCAAAATGTGTATTTTGGACATAAATCTATATTTGGTGTTCTTTCAGCAACACCAAAAATTCCTCTCGATTTTTTAAATTATTTATTGTTAAATTATTATTTGTTTTGTTAAAAATTTAAAATGTAATTATAACTATTATTATTCAATAAAAAAACTGTTTATTACTACGCGTGATAGGTGTTTCGCCTTCCGAAGGCATTGTCAAACCGTAGTGAAGCCACTTCCAGACGATCTATTTATATTATTAAACTCATAAAATGTTTTCATTTTTATACCAAAGTTCTTATTGACTTCTGAGTTACTTTGAATATAAAAAAAAAATCGGTTTTACAATATATTAACTAGCTAACATCAGCAAAAGTCGGTACACAATATATATTATACATGAAAAACTCACCAGCCGCCACAGTTTTACGATGTCATTTTTATTAATTATTTTTATACTCTAGAAAAAAAATTAATAAATCGCCACCGTTGAAACTTGAATTATCTCTGTTCACTTCTCGTCCCGCATACATGGCGAGGCGAGGTTAACCTCTGCAACAGCGGCGTGCCATGCCATCATCATAATCTCTTTGTCCTCGACCTAAACTCCGATGGTCCCCACTGTTCCCACTCCCCGGTGCCTGGCTGCTGTCCAACGCTATAGTACAGTACGGGGCTTTAAATTTCCTGTCACAAGGAGGATTAAAGAGCTTACATGCAAGATCAAGGACCCGTGTGATGTAATCCCTGCAGATTGCGGAGGTACGGAGGTCGCACATTCAAAATAATCGTGTACTGTAACTAACAATGAAACCCCTCAGGACTCATGGAAGCGATTTTGTCAAATTTGATTGTGTATCGTATAGGTACCATCCATAGGATTCTTCACCCCATCGAACATCTCTCCGCCCTGTATTTTTTTACGATATCTGTGATTCAATCGCAGATCTAATCTATAATCCCTAAAATTCGAAAATTCAACACTGCTGCCCTAACATAAATGCTTTTTTTTAATCAGTTTCTAATTTATATTTGATCACCTTATAATGCACCTCTTAATTCAGTCGGCTTCCCGAAGTACCCGAATAATTTAGACGTTAAATAAAACAAACACTTTGTTATATACCACTAATTTATTGTATTTTTACGCCAACCGGTTTCGCCTAGATCAAGCTTCGTCAGGGTAAATATAAAAACTAAAGAAAATAATACAGAGTTGTCGTATGTATAGATACAGAAAAAGAGTGAGATAGGATAATACAAAAAAGAGAAAGTACAATAAAATATTAGAGGGAGGCAACAATTGAATAAGAGGGAGATGTTTTAGACGAGATATTTAGATATTATTTATCAGGTAATTAGCTAATTTTAATAGAAATTAAGGTATGAGAATCGATAGAAAAATAGTAAATAGGAGAGCGGCATTTAAGATTTTTTTTACGATTTATGGTTCAAATCTTCCATAGGATTTTAGAATGATTTGATTAGAGGATATACGGCCGCATAACAAAAATCAATATACTCATATCTGCAGGCGTCTTGAGTGGAAAGTGCAGTCGGTTTATATATAAGTATATCGTATTTTGTTATTCAGCCGTATATCCTCACTGCGTACTCCTTCGGGGACTCGGCATTATTGTTAGTAAAAATATTTTATGCAGCGGATTTCCACTTAAGACGCCTGCAGATATAAGTATATCGATTTTTGTTATACGGACTCATATCCTCTCTGCATACTTATTTTACAAATGAGGACTTAACAACAGAAATAATATTTTAGGCCTTTCCGAGGGATCAACTGTCGGGGGATCAACTGTCGGGGGACCAACTGTTAGGGGATCAACTGTCGGGTCACCGAACATTTCATAGGGTTTATTATCATTTTAACACACATCAGAAAAAAATGTGAACATGGTATCTAGTTCTTACCATGAATGCAAATGTTCGAGCTAGACTAGATGACGGAATGTTCCATCTATGTGGGTGGGGGGGAAGTGGGGATTAGTCACTCCACCCCACCCCACTCCCCGGCCTAACTCCTAACACCCACGTTACTTCCTTTAAGTCCTCCCTCTTTGGCAGCGATGGACAACCTTTTTAGCCGGAGGGTCAATTTATCCATTTTCAATTACGTTCGCGGGCCGCAGGTAATACAGTAGGGTACCTGCGGATTGACACGGTTTACTTTGCAGTCGGTGGCGTCGGAAGTGTAGATTTTTAAAAATGTGAATAGCGTTCAAACGCCCCAACTGTTCGAAGTCAGTAGACATATATATACCTGTTATAAACCGAAAAAATTAACTAGGTACCTTCCTAAAAAATATCGTATTTCATAAAAACTTGTTGCTAAATCTTTAGATGCCATATCAAAATTTATTTTTAAAATATTATAGTCCTAATGCAGTCAGGGTTTTCAAATAAAATGTCGTCGGGTAATATTTGTGTATTTTGTAAATCGGTAGCCATTTAATAAAGCAATAATAGCACGCGCCGCAGGAAAAGAAAACAGGATCAAACCAATAAATTGTTGTCGATTTTTATTAGTCTGAAATTTTAAAGAACACGCAAAAATGCTTGTAATTTACGGCGGCTGAATCGAAATATTGAAAACAGATTAGTTTTTCGCGATAGCCTTATGTATTTTTGCAAAACAAACGTTTGCTATTAATTAAGAAATATCACAACTCACTTCCGTTACTTCTATATTTTCAAAATCAACATTTGGTCGTATACACCCCTCTGAAAGGGAACCCATATAAATATCAATAATCGAGCGTATAAAGAAAGCGACACAGGCGAACATTTTGTAGACCCAAGATTTAAAACAATAAATTAATGCTGTTGAATTTAATTTAATTCATCCAAGTTGCATGGGTCGCACGAAAAGGCCCGCGGGCCGTATTATATGAGCGGGTTGTGCGTCACTGCTCTATGCCTTGCTAATTATTTTCTCCTTGTATTTGATACTTGGAAACTGTATAGTTTGAGATGCTGATATAAATAATTTAAGCTGCTATGCCAATAATGTTGTTGATATAAATAATTTACGAAGCCGATGCCTACAGTTAGAAATGCTGATATCGATAGTTTAAGATGCTTTTATCAATTATTTAGGATGCTGATACCAGTCTATGCTGTTTTTGATTGTATGATGCTGTTACCAATTATTTATGATGCTGGTATCGATTATTGTCTAAGATATCCAGTGGCGTGCAGTCCATAAAGGCTGAGAAGTTTTGCCTACCTTGAAAATGCCTCGGGATATTTTCGTAGTATATTTTTTTTCTTCTTATTTAAAGAATTAGAACATGTATAGGTAAGCAACATTTGATATCATTTGTCAACCTGACTATAACCATCAACAGATGATTATTAATAAAAATAGCTTTTTTCAAGGCCACCAAAATATTCAATTTTATGGAACCTTGGTCAAAGAGCAATGCACGCCACTGCTGATATCAATAGTGATGTTGATATCAATAGTTTAAGATGTTGATATTAATAGTTTAAGATGTTGATATCAATAGTGATGTTGATATCAATAGTTTAAGATGTTGATATCAATAGTTTAAGATGTTGATATCAATAGTTTAAGATGTTGATATCGTAAATATTCTGGTTCTGTTCTATTTCTAAGTTCTATTCAAGTTCTGTTATTATTACATTATGGGCCAGTTGTTTCACAGTCCTTGCACAATAACAGAACTTGATACTTACTATTAAGTTTGGATAGTTTGAGATGCCGATATAAATACAGTTTGAAGCTAATATCAACAGTTTTTAGCTTTCCCTATACAATACCTCTATTTCCTGACATCTGTGGTAGATTTCACTGGTGTGATGGCGTGTACTCTGTCCCCGACTAACTCTCCCCTCTGTGTTCTCTGTGCAGGCTATGCACGCTGACGATAACGCACCTGACGGTGTGCGCGCCGCTGCCGGCAGGGCTGTCCTCCGTGTCGCTGGCGGCGCGCATGCACTCGTCGCGCCGCACGCTGCGCAGCAACGAGATCACGCTGCCCCCGCACGGCGCGCTGGACACCGACCTGGACCTCAACTTCAGCCTGCAGTATCCGCATTTCGTCAAGCGCGACGGGAACAGGTAACCAAACAATCAGATTCTTTCTTTTTCATATTATTTTTACGTACCTTTATTTTGTATTATTTTTATGTGATACCACCCAATCCCAACTGTCCGGAGCCAATGGGACTATGGCATCTCCATTTCTACTGTCCCAACGAACAATGCCATTTGTGCAAATTGGCTACTTTGCGTTAGAACTATATTCAATGGAAACAGGGGAGATGGGCCATGAACCATTATTAGTCGGCAAAATCCTTCACTCATTCTACTGCAAATCGCGTGTACACACAATTGCACCCCGCATCTGTTTCTACGTACCACCAAACGATTAACTTTCATTGGCTCCACGGCTTTGATAGTTCGTGCAGTTTGGTCATAGCTCGGCGACAAGAAAAATATATCAGTAAAATTACGTAGTATCATGACCGATCGTCTTATTCTTTCAATATTGGACTATGGAGACACAGGGTGCGTTCCCTCTTTAGTGAATAAAAAAACTCGAAAAGAATTGGAACTAGTCCAAAATGCTAGTGTACGAAATTGCTATAATGTCTCGAGACGCGAACATATCTCGCCCTTTATCGGCACAGGATACTAAGAATGTCGAACAGAAGGAAGTTACATGAAATGTGTCAAATACACAATTTGATGAATTCGAAGGTTCCTACCTATCTGTTTGACAAACTGCAGTGATCCCGTGACTCTCATGTACATAATACATGCCAAAGAGGTCATTTACTTGTTCTCCCCAGACATCGAAAAGCTTTATTTGAGGGTAGTCACATCTATTTCTCAAGAAAACTTTGGAATGAAATACCACATCTATTCGAACATCGTCATCGCTGCAGTGCTTCAAGAAGTTTTGCAGCGAATAGTGGCTGACTGCACAGTTAGCCACACAACATCATAATTGATAAATAATGAAATGGATACTCGTGTTAGTTAATTTGTATTTTTTATATTTTTACATTCTTTTTGTTAGATAAGTAACTTTAACTTTTTCTAATTTCTAAAGGCACTACTGAAAATCAGCTGCACTCCGGTCTCCGGAATGTTTAGCTGAGCAGTGCCATTTTTGTCTATTTAATATTATGTAAAAAAAATTAAAAAAATGTTAAGTAACTTATTGACATATAAATGTTTTTATTATTACTCGTATATCTCCCTTTGTTCTATTATTGATATATAAAAATATACCATATAATGATACTGTAGCTACCTGCTGAACTGGCCACTAATAATTCCTATTTCTACAGCCATCAAACACAGCGATAGTGGTGCCATCTACATACCCTATATAGTCTCAGATTTTCATTAATAAATTCATTATCTTCTTGTTGTTCGGCTAGATTAGATTATCTCTCTCTGTTTACTTGTCTCGTGTTCTAATTTGTATTGTGCAATTTATTTATAAGTTTTTTTATAATAGTTAAACTACGAGTTCCCGACAGACTAACCGGATCGGACCAAATTCTTAGCCTTCCTCGATGCAACACTAATTCTAAGCAAAACTCCTTCATCTATCGGGCATCACACATTTTTAACTCTGCACCACCACACTCCATAGTGTCTCACCAGTGATCTATCGAGTTTTTATAACTTCAGATACCTCCTCACCATACACACGTACATTTCAAATAGATCAACCCCCTCCCCTACCCCCTTCCTTTCCAGACCTCATCACAAATTACATGTAACTTTTAAATTTATATTTCTTCATTATTTTGTATAATTATCTTTTTAATTTTATTTTGATTTCTTCGAAAATCACTAGATTCACTCATATATAATACTCAAACTAGATAACTTAAACCACCTTTCCATCTACTCTAGTCCTTTTTACCTTTATCCCACTCCTATGTTCCCCTCCACCCTCCCCTTTCCCGACTGACATAGTTTAAACTAATTGATGTAAAACTGTATATTGTCACACTTTACTCATAGTAATTATCATCAGCAGAGGAAAATTTATAATTGGCATTATTTATCTTTTTTATTGTTACATATGTGTATATTATGGATTTGCTGTTAATTTTCCCGAAAATAAAATAAAATACTTCATTTCTTATGTTGGTCTCCCAAATAAACAAAAATAAAATAGACAATAAATCAGCTCCTGTAACATTGGTAAATCGCTTCATTAACCTAACACACGCTTATTTGATTAATCTCGTATATTAAATATTAATCCATACAACTTATAGTAATCAATTAATATGTAATCTTCAAATAATCATTGATTACTAAAATACGTTATATTTGTCCACTCCGGCTTTCGAACCGGCGATCGCAAAATCGTTGAAAAAAGATCATTGACTTTCAGTCTCATCCTTGGAATGGAACTTCGTTTATCGTATCATTATCGGAATATTAAATACTTCAATACGTTTTGAAGGAGCATGTGACGGGCGTCCTAAGAAAATACGCCGCGTTCGGCCGGAATGTCGGCGCATTAGAATTTTAAATTCGCTGCCTTTTGGGGAATATATTATCATTATTATGTTGGCTCTGTCCCCATCTTTCCTTGGCGGGCGGTTGCCGCATTAGGTGCACCGCCTTTTCTGGTGTCGATGGAAATATCTTTTGACGGTCGGATTGATATAATCGAAATATTTCCAGTAAAATTTTGGGAGCAGTTGCGATAATGACCCCGATCCCCGATCGTCCTTGTTTAGCCAATGGAAAATTGACCACCTACAATCGGTACACTCTAGACTTATCACTTCTACGAGTATATCTATATCCCATCCCATACCAATAATATAATTTCCTCCCTTTTAACTAAGTTCTCCATAATTGTACAAGCAACATATTCCGCTTATAATGATTGTAGTATAAGTTTTTTTATAGAATTCCAATGAAAAACTTATGACAAACATCGTTTCTGAATATGTATGTACATAAAATTGATTTAATAACTAACGTATCTGAACGCTCCGGTGTGACGTCATGGGAATCTTTCGGGAAATCATCGGACAGGGAGATTGACGTTATTGTGACGTCACGTGATGCTACATTTTTACGCGTCATTAACCACATCAAATATGCCCATTTTTAAATTTATTATAATAATTTTCGCATAAACGTTAGGCTCTTATACTTGACGGCTGATAGCAAATTGATAAAGAGCTGATACGGGCCGAGAATCGACGTTTAAGGTTAAACTGAAAATTGTTTTGAATATTCGCGATCATAGATGTCGTTAATTTCAATATTTTTCTGTGTCGCGAATTTTCATAATAATTTAAAATTTACCCTTAACATCATAGACTGTTCAAATGTCAAATATTCAAAATGGCGCTAATTGTCGATTTGATCGGTAATTTAATAATGTGATGGAGGTTAAAACATCCCAACCTAAAAAAACACGTTGCACTCTAATAAGTCGCACAGCGGTGAAACCGGCTATTTCTTTGTTTCGCGTAATGGCAAAAACGTGTAATTTGAGGGTTCGAAAGATAGTTTTGCAATCGTCTCTAGATTCCTTCAGACAGAAAAATTATTCCGTTTTGGTATGTCGCCCATTGATTATTGGGAACGAATCGAACGTAACCTTCAAATATTCCGTTTGAAAATGGAATCGAATTCGGGAGCCATGATTTGCGTCTCAGAGGGCTAGTGCGCGCGTTCTGAATATGAAATTTTTCCGCTGCGCGCGAATGAAATCGAACGCGAATTTGAAACGTGTCGCATAAATTGACACATTTTAAATTTAGAATCGATTTGTACAGTCATATTCAATGAATCATTTTCTTAGAATTTAAAATTTATGTGTTTCTGAAACAGGCGTTTTGGCGTTTTAAACTCTTTGATTGACGATCTACGCCATTTTGATTTTTAACTTTCCCCGTTGAACGTTGATTCGCGGCTCGTTAAAGCGTTTAATCAAATTATGATCAGCTGCCAAGCATGCTTGTAGCTGATCACAATTTCATAAAATGCTGAAACGCGACGAGAATCGGCGTTTAACGGGACCGTTTGAATGAAAAAATTAAAAATGGCGCTGTTTCTCGATTTCTTTGTCTTCAAATGTAATAGAGTTTGAAGTACCCCGGTCTTAGTATTTTTTGTTTGTTTATTTTTTATTTCGATTTAAATGGGCTAAAATTTTATCAAGTTTTTGATAGAAATTTTCAAATATTATGCAGTATTTTTTGGCTTTTTTATGAAAAAATAATTTTCTTTAAAAAAGTTGTTAACATCGAATCGAAACGTTGCCGTTGTTTGAAATGCAATTAGTTATTTTTAGTGACTAGATGTGAATAGTCAGGTACTTCCGATCCTTCCACTTACCCATCTTCTTCACCTCCCCACTCGCTTCAGCCTCACAACATACCCTATTTGGGGATGCCTTAGTCCCACTGGCTCCAGTTACTAGGAACTCTTATGTGGTATTCACTTAATAATATATGTGTATATATATATATATATATATATATGTGTTTTATTTTATTTTTATTGTAAGGTCAAATTATAACAATTCAAAATTTTGTTTGTTATTATTAAATCACTTGTGATGAAAATGGGAAAAGCGTATGATGCTGTTATGTTCCCTTTAGAATTTGTTGGTAATTCAACATCATATTTCAATGTCATTGGTTTACCCTTATCTTCCAATCAATTCTGTAATATCTTAGTTTCGACTGTTTCACATAGATGGCACTGTCGGCAAGACAGTACAGGAGTGATATCTGAGAACCTCTCTGGGTCAGACTATTACCATTGTATAGAAAGGAGCTTGGTTTCCTGGGCAAACCGAATCCATTATATTGAGATTCGGTTTGCCCTGTTATTTATCAATAAATAACGTAAGTGTTTGTTGTAATCAGAGTTTTATTTATGAATAGACAAATTCCAAAACGTAATAATATTATAATGCATGATTACAATTTATTATCTATTGTATAACATTTTTTTATCTTTCCACCTAATTCTTTGATTTTATTGTATTTATCGTATGCAAAGTATTTATTATCCATTGTCAACAAACCCGGTGGTTGATTTCCCTGCACATAAACATTACAATAATAAATATAAATAATTTTTAATATATGTAAAGCCCCATTCACACAAGGAGTCTTTTGACAGTTTTAAAGCTACAGACTGCTTTTGAATTTGATTGTTTTGAATGTACTTTCCACCTCTTTGTCTGTTTATGTCGTAAAAACGTAAACCAAAGATAATTTTCAAACTGGCAACTAAACCACCATTGAACAGATGACACGATCAAGTGAATCAAATACTTTAGTCGGGCCATGTCAGAAGTCGGAATAACAGAAGAGAATGTATGAGACGATGTATGAATGTGAATAAAGGAAAAAGGTCATGCCACGATCGAGTAGTTTGGCGGTCCGTCCTCTCTGCCCACCTCTGTGGAGAAACGGCATGATAGTTAATTAGTGATCTATACCGATTAGAAATAAAACTGATGTCGCCAATTTATGTTAGACCTTTCGGCTCCTAGACCCAAGACAGACCAATGAACTCGATTATCTGTTCAACCAAGAATTTTGATTTTGAGAATGTTTGATCAATTTCAACAGAATTGAACCAATCATCTCGCCATTTCGCCGCCGGGGTTGAGAGAATGGACCCTCACACAACTCTATGTTGGCATGCACTTGTCTTATACATACTCTTCTGTTATTCTGACTCTTGACATGGCCCGATTCAAGCGTTTGATTCACTTGATCTTTCCATGTCTCCTTCGGGCATCCCTGACTTCTTTTAACATTCACTTTTCTTCACTGTAAAGCGCGCTTATCGCATAAAGTGCCCACTTCTTTTTGTGGATGACGGAGCGCTATGTCCCACGCCTGCACGTACCCACTCTCCACACCGTACATTTTACGTCTGTGAATGTTGCTTCAACGTAATCTATTGGAACATTATGATAAATGCTTATAACGGTTATTTGTTTGTTTTCAGACTTCAAATCTTGCTGCAGAGGAGAAAGAAGTACAAGAACCGCACTATCCTTGGGTACAAAACCATTGCCGAAGGAATCATTCGAATGGACCAGGTACACACTTTATATTCTTTTAAAGATAACCACTTCTGGCATGTAATGCTTTTAAATATTGAAATGAATTGTGTGTTGGTTGGTATACACACGGAATATAAAATGGAATAAATTCTGTAGATTTAAAGAAGAAACTTATAAAAATAAAATATATTAATATAAAACTAACATATACAGTACTTTTATAAGTTTTTTGGGGGGACTTTATCTTTAAACCTACAATAATAATTTATTATATTTCATATTCTGTGTGTACACCCACCAACAAACAATTCATCTTAATATTTAAAAGTATTAAGTGCTGAAAGTGTTTTTTTTTTCTAAAATATTTGAATTAGCGCCATTTTTATCTTTCGTTTAACCTTTACTTTTATTTTTTCTATATCCACATTTATGCATCGTCTCATTTATATGCACTCTTCTGGTTTTCCGACTAATGACATAACACGCCTCGATTATTTGATTCCCTTAAGAGTCAGCACTCAATTTCCTGTGAATAAAATTCTTGAACTGTATTCTTGTAAATTCTTTGAAATACATACTGAAATGTCTAAAAGAGGTGTAGTTTGAAAACCCGTGAAGACTTTTTTTGAAAATTTTTTCCTAAAGTTCCAGTATGTATTTCATATACAACTTAAAAGCTCACTGCTTAACCCGTCACGTAGGAAAAATCTGGGATTTTGAATATTGAATTAATTTTATTCCATATTGTTAATTCTAACTTCATCTACTAAATATTGTGTATGTTTTTCATTTGACATTCAATCTTAATTTTGTTTTTGCGCTAAGTTAGGTAATAGATCAACCTGTGTTTAGAAAAAATCACTGTTTTTTTTCATGAAATTTTACACAGTTTTCGCTCTCCAGAAAAATGGTGATTTAACAATTACACCCTTTTGGCTTGGAACGGTCAATATATATGAGCATACAATATTTATTTTTTTAACGAATTAAATTACATTAAAATTACGAATAACCTCATAATAATAAAAAAAATACTCCTACTGTCATCATTATAAGTGGTAAGTGTGGCTTGTGCAATGATGGAAGACTTAGCCAATAGAGGAATTGAACCCACGGCGACTAACCGGTTACAAGAACCTCGAAAATGGGCACATCATAATAAATCTATCTGACTACTTCCACCGACTTCAAAATATCCTGGATTTAATACAATAGCTCTCATTATAACTCTCCGTCTAATTTGTTGTATCCCCCCAGGTGTTGCAGCGCTCCATGGACATGGAGCTGGAACTGTGCTCCGAGAGCAGCGGGGGCGGCAAGGGAGACAAGGGGGACAAGGGAGGCGAGCGGGGAGGCGGCCAAGGGGGCGGAGGTGGTGCGGGCGCGGTACCCATCGCTCGGCTGGCTGTGCACCAGCTCAGCTCCACCCCGGTGGATCATGATACCAAGAACAATAATACTCTTCTGATCGCAGGTCAGCCTGATTATTTGATTAACTAAGAAGAGCCACTGAAGAGATAAACCTATAGAAGTGTGTTGTGGACGTGAAAATCTGTAGATATTATGTATCCCTTGAGCGATTTTTTTAAACTTCGTGATGTTTGTATGTATCCTGTGACTGGAGTTGTTCAAATTTTATTTATTATGTTTAAAATCCAAAAAAATTATAATTGAAAGTATAACCTATATTTATATCTGTTAATTCTACATAATTTCTACTACTTAATATTAATTACTTATATAGCCCTGTTTATTATGTTTAACCATGAATTCACATTGTTATTGAGGTACGAACGCCTGTTTCATACATAACTTAATTTTCGATTTGAGGCCAAAACACCCATCCAAACTGAAGGACACCTTTTTTTAAATTTAAGGTTTAGTAAATATCTAGTACGTATGAGGAGTATTTTATTTATTATTGTTTTAAATTATGAAGTATAAAGCCAAGGAATTTTTTTTTTCATAATTTTAGAGATAACTTAGAAAACTATTTGCAGGTTTATTATATTTAAAAAAAAAAATACATCATATTTGCTATGTAAATATGATTAAGTAAATAAAAATATTAAAAAAACTTTTTCCGGTCGACATTTTAAATTATATTCGTCAAATTTGTGTTCCAACGTAAATTGGTCATTTTTAATTTAATTTAAAGTCCACCATAATGCTTATATTAATATTTAAAAATATGTATATATATTTCATAATATTTTCAAAGCAGATGGGGCAAACCTTTTTTTAGATCACCGTTAGGCCCCAAATATGACATACTCAAAGATGACATACGCCCTAAGGGAAATTATTTTCCTCGGGCCTCCTGGTGGAGTTAATATTAAAAAAAAATCAACACCTCCACTGTGGAATGATTTCTGGTGACTCTCCACAAAGAACCCCCAAAGGTAACATAAGCCCCGAGGCAAACTTCAGGGCGTCCTGCGTGGAGTTAGCTACCATTTTAATACTTCTGTTTTGGGTTCCGTCTGTACTACCCAACTGTTTATACGATATGATTTTATTGATTTGCAGATATGAATATCATTTCTTATCATTTTAGATCGGGGCTACTCAGATGAAGAAGAGGAAGCTGAATTCAGTTCTGTGGAAGACGGAGACGAGGGCATCATGAGCTCCTACACCTCCAACCGGCACAACCGAGCCATGGCCTATAATAAAAGAGACCTCTCTTATACAAAGGTATGCCGCCCGCCATTCTACATCCCGTTATAAACCCATACAAAATTTACCAAGCAATAAAATAATGTAAATATGTATGTAATAAATTTTCACACAAAGCTTAGCTATACTTACCAAATATATCTGATATATTTTTTTTATCGTTAGCTTGTAGTGAATTATTTAGAAAATTTTCAGCAAGCTATCGGAACAATCATTTGTAGAGGTGATGACGATGATGTTATATTTACCACTGCCTTTATTCGAAGTTTGTGCATGAATTCCTACTAACATTACCATAAGAATCATGATTAAGAATATTTCATATGCCCTAGGTAAAATTCACTATGTGCAAATCTTCGCATTATCACCAACTTAAATGTAAAAAAATTCATAGTTTGGTCATAAATTATTCCGAAGTTTTTTTTTTGGATAATTTATGAAAAACTATTTACTGTAAAGTAACCATTTAGCACATAGACCACTTTACGTCATAGGGTATGTCATTTCTAATTAATAAATAGAATTTATAGTATGGACTATCCGCCGATTTCTATAATATACGAGTGGGATGGAATTTTGAATAGTTTTGTGATTTGTTGTCAGGAAAGGAGGTCCATGATTCGGGACCGGAGGGGACTAACAGGGGTCTATATTGAAATGTTTCTTTTCAGCTGGACCATGACAGAGATATGGGCTACTCGAATATGGAGAGGGATGGTTATATAGGGACTAAAGGAACGGAGAGAGACAGCGATAGTGAATTTGAAAACAGGCTCAGCAAGAGGAAGGGGGGGAGCAGGGGGAAGATGGCTGTATGTAGATACATTTTGCTAGTTGCAGAGTGTTCATCCCAAAAACAACTATGTGTCAAAAGTCACTAACTAAACCTATGAATATATATATTACTAAAGCACCCTTGCGGTGATTCTGTTACTAAACTATCCAGGTTGACCGGTACTTGATTAAAAAATATTGAAGGACGTAATACAGGAGATACATGCGTCCAAGCAAAATAAGTTTATGTGAACATACAAGTATTATCAATTCTTATGCCCTTACGGGATACCTGAAAATAGAAGACTGAATGATGTAGGTAAATTAATCAAACTATTGAAGGAGGGCATGAAAGATTTCTTTCCTTACATTCAGTATAATTCACCAAAATTGATAGAATTTTACCATAATTGGAGGAATTTTTCCAAAAATTATTGAATAATTTAGAATTTTACCAAAATTGGTCCTATTTCATTAAAATTGGGAGAATTTCACGAATATTGATCACATTCCACCAAAATTGGTAGAATTTTACCAAAATTGGTCACATTTCACCAAATTGGTAAAATTATAGTCAAAATTGGTAGAAACTGCACCGAAACTAACATTGATAGTATTTTACCAAAATTGGTCCCATTTCACTAAAATTGGTTACACTATTATTGGTCACTACCGTCACATTTATAAAAAATATATATTGCCTCCACTACGACATCCTTCAATATAATTTATGAAGCTTCAGTCAACCTGTAAAGAATAGTCCTATAATTTTTTAATATGAACAACAACAACAGCTTGAGCGCATATCTCATTTCACCCATTGAAAGATATGACGCATAGTTGTTTTTGAATTAACCCTCTGCAATTTCGTTTTTTCATACCCCGTTGCACCCCTTTGCATCCACACCAGGTCATATTACTTCATGTTTAGATCCTGCCAGCATACAGAAAGCAAACATCGCAACACCCCTTTGCAATACCTACATTTTATTGTTTCTTTCACTTTATACTAAAAATAAATTAAGGTCAAAACTCACTAAGTGCAATAATTTTTTAATAGTCAAATAATTTTAGTTAAAAATTATTATGTTTCATATCCAAAATTGATTAAAAAAATAAATTAATATGCACATAGTGATTTTTACCTCGTTTTACATAAATTGGCGTTTTATTATAATTAGCGTTTTTTTTTTGTTTGGCTTGTTATTATCACTTTATTCTTTATATCTTTATAACCCTGCCTAATGTTTTTTTGCGCATATAGTGTATGTACAAAGTCATTACAAAAACACTTTTTATTAAGTTTTAGCAGACCATACTTTTTACAAAATTGGTTGTTTTTCCACCCTAGATGTGATATTATTGTTTGCAAACCTTGCCACCATATTTCTCTGACTAATGTTTTGTTTATTTTTGTAAACAGCAAAGGAATTTGAAGCAGAAGTTTGTGGCTCTGCTGAAGAGGTTCCGAGTGCCCGAGGAGTTGGAGCCAGGCAGCAATCGGAACTCCAATACATTAGAGGGAGACAGAGAAATTGACGAGCTCTTTCAGGTAATTCTTGTATTCATTGTCTTGCATTTCCATCACAAAATAATATACAGCTAAAATATCCGGCGTTGCCGTTATTAATGTAGGTTTGTTTTGAGGGTGTGATGTGTCACCCCTACCCAGTAATTTTCCTTTTATTTTGAAAGTCAAGTGCACAAAATTGCATCAAGAAGTACCGAAATTCTGCGTTAAGGGGTAGGGAAGGGAGATAGGGTTGGTTTTACCAGATTTCAATTTTGATTGTTCTTATTGTGCTGGTGTGAGAAGTACTACCAACAGGAAGTTACATAAAAAACAATTGAAATCTCAAAATATCTTTTCTGAAATTTTGTATCATAATGTAATCACTCCTCAGGAGTTGGATTCCCTGTCCTGCGGCGAAGACTCGGGCCCTGAGTTGGACACCATCAGCATCAGCTCAACTCCGAAGCCGTCGCTGCGTCCGTTCTTCGCCAGCTCGCGCAGCCTCGCTCACCACGAGAACTCCCACACGCCGCCCGCAGGTACGCAGCTTTGCACGCAACTAGATTACGCGGAGGAAACGCCCCAACGAGGTTGCTTGCGTATCGGGATGACTAATGATACAATTGTAATACGAATATTAGGTTGATATAGAATACGTAGATTAGTTCTCGCAATATTAAAAATTAATTATGTAGTTCGTAATTTCTGATGTTGTTAATATTATGGTTAATGGTGTACGGTTGGGGTTTCAAACTCCATCACATTTGATGACCATCAAATCGTCGATCAGCACCATTTTGAATTAAATGAAGATTCTCGGCCCGTTTCAACTTTTGATCAAGTTGTGATCAGCTGTCAAACATAACGGTCATGGTAAACTTTGCTAAATTACTGAAAGCAGACCAATTTGAACTACAAATTCTATATCAAAGATTCCCTTTGCACGAACTGGTACCAATATTGGCCGCCTTTATTTGGTTGCATGGAGAAGAGAGATTGAAATGTTTTATACAACACTATGAGAATTATTAGTACCTAGTCATGATTTATTTTCAATAATAGTCTGGAACCAACCTTTTGGAATTAATCAAAATACATATAAGGCAAGAAATTGGTAATTTGTAATTACCTTAAAGCTTTAGGGATCAGTAAATTTTAATTTTAAACTTATATTATTACCACATTATTATAAAATTAGCGTACATACATATTACATTTTAGGATTATATTTTGTCCCCATTTGAGGATTTTTTTTGTACTATGTATTTTGAGGTGACCGGATAAATCAGCACACGTATGAATCGGCAGACTTTTTAAAAGTAATATAAAATCACTAAAAGTATGAAAAAAAAAATCACCCGTAAACCCAATCTGACCTAACCTAATTAATCATTTATTTTTATAGCGAATTCAATCAAACTTTAAAATTGTCCTTGTTCTACCGGTATTTCAATGGAAGGAACTAGCGTCATTGATCCCTTCGGATCCAGGAAACACGCTAAACGCGCGCCCTACATTTGTACACGGTTGCCATCTGCCGGCCTCTGTGTTTCCTCCCTCCTACAGCATGGGTGTCTTCTAGTGGTGGGCGAAGCGGCTCGGTTTAGTGAGCCGGATCACTGAATCAGCTCTGCGTAAAGACAATCCACATGACAACTGGACAAAAAAAGTATTGTGTGAGAGCGTCTTAAGGACGTCTTTAGGAGGGCCGAGGGAGCGAGAGAGAGGGTATGGTGCGGGGGGACACGAACCGTCGTTCAATCAAGCCGGATCACTGAACCGGTACACTACAAAGAGCTGATTTAGTGATCCGGTTCACTAAACCGAGCCGCTTCGCCCACCGCTAGTCTCTTGAAGACCCATTTTCACTCATTCCTATCCTTCAAAAGACCCTCCACACAGCATCCTCAAAGATGACGTAGGCCTTGAGGTAAATTATTACCCCCAGGGCCTCGTGTGTGAAGTAATTGAATAAAAAAGATTAGATATGGTTTTCAGACTATTTTTTTTTTTTTTTTTCATACTTTGAGTTTATACCACTTTTAAAAGTGTACCGATCTATAGATGTGTTGAACTGTCATGGAACCGTATTTTAAATACATATTATAAATTGAGAAAATTGATGCATGAGATAATTTAAAACACTTTTGGCAAAGTGATATTACCTATGAGAAAAGCAAACCTAGATATCTATATTATTTTTTGTAAATCCAGTAAGAAATACAAATAATATTTCATTAGATTTAGTGTAAATTACTTTATAAAGTTTGAGAAGATGTTAAAATATAATGATTTAGATTTTATACTGAAAAAAAAAAAAAATAATAATTCTAGTCTTGTGTTGTTTGATTAAATTAATATTGAGCACATCCGGGGACACAAAGAGCTTGCTGCTTGAAACATGTTTGGATTGGAATAAAACACTGCATTATAAATTATTACATTCAATGCCTGTCCAAAATGTCACTTCATTAACATTTAAAAACATCATTTAACTTTAGATATTTTTTTTTATAATTTGCTTCATCTACGTATCTTTGTTGCTACTGTAAAATCTTTCAAAGAAATGTGGTTAGTAATTTGTTGGATATAACGCGTGTGAATTCTAAATCCGTTCTTCTGCATTTGCTCAAGAATGGCTGAAGGAATGAAAAGAATGACGGCTAGTATTTTTAAGAGGAACGGCTGCGCTTCCTGTTTCTTACAAAACTTAATTTTGGATTTGAATCCAAAATACCAACCCAAACTGATGATCTTTTTAAAAAAATTAAAGGTTTAATAAATATCTAGTACGGGTTAAAAGTATTTTATTTATTTTTCTTTTAAATAATGAAATATAGGCCATTAAAGGAATCAATTTTTCATGATTTTAGAGGCAAATTAGAAAATTATTTGCGGGCTTACGGTAAAAATTAAATTATTTGTCATATGTGCTATGTAAATATGATTAAATAAAAAAACAAAACATATTTTAAGTTATGTACCGCAAATTTGTGTTCCAATTGGTCGTTTTTAATTTAAATTTAAGTCCATCATAATGGTTATTTTAACACTTTTTAATTTTTTAAACTTTTTTTTTTAAATCACCGTTAGCCCCCAAATAATTGCTAAAGTTGCCTATGAAATCGCGAAAATTAGATTTCTTTAATGGCCTTTATTTGCAAGTTCAAAAAATAAATAATTTTAATATTTCTAATCGGTTCTAGATATTTGCCCTTTGATGAAAAAAAGATCATTCAGTTTTGCTATTATTTTGGCCTCAAACCCAAAATTAAGTTTTGTATGAAACAGGCTGCTCCTTAAGGATGGCTACTTCTTTATATAAAACGATAGTCAAATTTATCCTTAATTGAGGGAGAGTGATATAGATTCTTCTCGGACAACATTTTACTGAACTTGAAAACATTGGATGATTAATGTAGCAATGACAATACGATTGTGAAATATTATAAATTTTTATCATTTGCTTTGCGTGCGTGCGGGTGTGTGTATATGTCTGTGTGTGTGTGTGTGTGTGTGCCGCTTGTGTCTGTATCTGTGTGCTTACTTTACGCTCCGAACATTAGCCACGCGTCCAGCTGTTCCGGTCACTCCCGCTGCTGCCGCCATCACGGGACAGATGTCGCAGGACAGGATCTTGTCGGCTGCGGCTCCTCTGCCGCAGGATACGGTTTTGCAGAGCAAGGACAAACTCAGGGCGGCTGCAGTAGGATCGGGAGGTCAGTGTAGATGATAATGTAATGTGTCAATGAGGCATTCGGAATTAATCATAAAAGATTAATTTGATTTTGTAAATTGAACCAGTTCTGGGACATTGCGCACTCTTGGAACTGCACTACAATAAGTAAAAAAATCGTTTGTTTTAAGTTAAGTACTGTGTTCGATAGTACACCCTTCATTCACTTATCATCAGATTTTTACCGAATGTCTGATTGAATACAGCTACCATGATTTAAAAAAGAAATTACTTATCTTAAAGTCATCTCCCTGTTTAATAATATTTTTGTTAAATCAGGGAAACAAGTCTACAACATTTAATCCATGCAGTATTTTTAATGCCGGTTGATGGTCTTCAATCTACTTTATTTCAAAACCAACCTCCCTTTTGATTATTGCACCAATATCTTTCTTCTGTCTTTTCCTTTCTATTTAAAATGTCATATTTATTATATTAAATTGCCATTTTGTGAATTATTTTAACTTGTGGATTCTTCTGCATTTCCAATAGGCTTGATACCCTCACTCCTTAATGAAATACATTTATGCACTTTTTTTTTCGTAACACAATTTTTCCACTTATTTCTTGTCGATCACATAAAAAATGTACTTATCAATTGATAGAATCACAACGACCTTCCAACGCTTTTATTTGACCAGTTTGGAAGCACCTGGCTATTCAGATCTAGTGACTACACATAGCTAAAGCCATTTCTCAGGCAGTATCGTCCACTCTGGAACGAAGTGCAAATATACTATAAAATTAGATTTTTTTAAAAATTATATGTGTCATTACTTAAATATTTGCCAAGGCCGAGATTTGAACCCGTAATCTCTGGTTCATTATCAAGGAGTATACCGCTCTACTTTGGAGATTGTCGAAGCATAAACTCACTGACAAAGACAAAAACCAATTAAGAGGAACGGCTGCGCATCCCGTTTCATACAAAACTAAATTATGGATTAGAGGCCAAATACCCACCCAAACTTAATGAGATATTTTTTAATCAAAAGGTATAGTAAATATTTTATTGATTTTTGTTTTAATTTAGAAAATGTAAGTCACAAAAGATGACAATTTATTCATATTTTAGGAGGCAACTTTGGCAAATATTTGTGACTAAATGGATACTATTTTTGAAAAAAAATGTCTCTAACCTCCCTCAGGAATATGATGAAGTATATAATAAAAATTTTATGACTACTGAAAATAATTTAATTTGCGTCAAAATTTTACATTTAGTTAGCGACAAATTCAAGGTTATTTTTACCTACTTTTTTGTTTGCGTAGCGCTCACACTTTGTCAGCGAGGGGTAAGGGGAATCGGGAACAAGTACGGGGGACGGAGAGCGTATATCGCTATAGTCGCCTGCCAATAAATACATATACGTCTATCATCATGCTACACCAACACGGTGGAGAGTCCCCCCCCACATTCTCACCTCACTCCGCCCGCCTCACACGCCTTTTTATGATAGAAAGAGACACACGACTGCCAATTGAATTCTGAAATCGCAAAAATCCAAACGAATGCGTTCGTCTTAATAATGTCACTCCCACAAATGGTATTCAATTAAATCAAGAGAAGGGAATACAAAATGGCATTATGGTTACTATCGTGTATGCTGGACATATCTTGCTAATAAGGAACTCCAGTCCATTTTTAATCAATATTAATCTTCTAACTACCAGTACCTATTTTATTTTAAATGGCTTTTTACAGTTCAAAAAAATTATAAGTTAGAATTTTTCAAAGCTTTCGAAAACTCCAAAAATCTATGGTGGATAGGTCATGACATCATACGGATGCAGTTTTGTAGTTTGACAGATACACTACTGGATTTTGTATGCCAAATGCGTGACATTATTTTTTTTCTTAAATTTAACAACTTTTAAATGAAGAACACATTGTAAAATGTCAACATCTCGTCACTATTGTTTTTGTAGTGTACCAAGTGTAAAGATACAACCACAGCATTACTCAATAAAAATTTTCTTTGTTCCTAAATGTCCCGAATGAACAATTTATTATAGAGCTTAAAGGCACCCAAATTAATTTAAAATTTCACCATTACTAAAAAAGATAAATATTTAATATTCAAACTAAATCGATGTATAAAAATTTCCGTTAAACCAGAATGAATTTGCATGCAATATCTGCGTGATGTCAGAGGCCGCCAATCCAATGATGCCGACCAAACAGGGCGTTCTTATTTTTTAGTGTTTAACCGCCCTACCCATACGAACGTACGTGATACGGCCGCTATATTATCGCCCGAACACAACAAGCCGTATCCCGTACATTCAGGTACAAAAAACTATACCCGAAACCCACAAAACATTAGTATACGTCAAGTTTGTTCCTGCGTCAGTATTTCGAGGTCAGCCGAAGCTAACGAATGTGTTCAGGTATTTTCGTCTCTCCCATACAAGTTACTTCACTAGTCAGTGGTCAGTGAAATCTAATGAAAAAAACCCGATGTTTTTTTACCTACTTTTTGAATAACCCAAAGAGCGGGCGGTTAATTCATTTTTAAATGACGGTTTATCAATTCTACATATAATTAAATGCAGAATTGGCGTTTATTGATCTATATGAATATTTTAATTTTAAACCATAATATTTTTCACTGGAGTTCCTTAGTGCATACGTTTGTTGTTCATAAGTCTTCATGTTATATTTGTAAAATGTCCTACAGGCACCCATAGATTGACCACTGCACAGCGATTGTTACGTTTGATGGATCTTTCTAAAATGATTTTACAGCAAGAATTCATCAACAGTAATTAGGCACTTTACAAGCAGGATTCATTTGTACTGTGGTAAAATTGTATAATATTCAGACGCACTCGCCTGTGCGTAAGTGTTGTGTCTTTTAGGAATTGAAGAAGAATACATTATATTCAAATTGGAAATGCAGTCTATAAAACATTTGACCGTTTTGGGTGGACTTAATTCTGAAAAAGATCTGTAGATAACATAGTGAAAAAATCAGAAATCGTCGCGTGCATTGGTCAGTCGGAAGAATTTAAAAAACTTAGAATATGTAATTATGCAATACTAATAACTGTTGTCTCTTCAATTTCTATCTGAATAACTTTCCACACTTCTGTATGTTTCCTATATCTTATTATGTATGTCATCCTAATCATTCTTCTTTCCTTAATGAATATTTGACTGTTTCAGGGGCATCTTTCTCTAAGCTTTATCTGTCTTGCTTTGTAAAGTAATGCTTTCTGTTTGTTTGGCTTTTTACTGCACTGTACTTTCGTTCTGATATGTCGTATGTGTTTTTATAGTTGAAACATCTTAAAATTAAACTTTAGACGAATAAAAACCACACGTTACATCTGTTAGCACCTAATTAATACACACCGTTAATGTGTTTCATATAATTTGATTAACCTGTACTTCTTAGCTTTATACTACATTTTCCACAATCCATAAATCGATCAAATCAAATTTTACGATGCTGAACTTCGATAAGAAATTTGTGAAGCATTTTGGTAATATTCTTCAATTAAATTTATGGCTCGTGGGCACACTACTTAGTGCATGCAATTGATATCCATAAAAAAAAATTGTGGAATTCAAATAATTAATGTTTTCAAATAAGTTAATGCAAAATTTCTAGTTTTTCCCTTTGATGATGGCATTCCTAAATTGTCTTAACCCTTTGAACGTATAAAGTTCGATTCACATCTACCGGCACTGAGCGTACCAGTCACGTAAAGTGGCAGACACGGCACAGAAACGGAAACTCATTATCTATGAACACATTCACATACGATGTAATGTGAATACTCGCTTCGGTGGCGGTAGATGTGAATAGACCTTTAATCAACAACTTCTTTACCCTGTGGACTCACCGATCGACTATTTCACGGTTTATATAAAACATCACCGTCGAATGCATAAATCACTAAAGTCACCAACACTTACGAAATCTTCACGATTCTTTTTGTAGTATTGGTGTTGCATAAGGGACAAGGAAAAAGAAGAGAAACATGAGTTCATAAACTCAAAGTATTGTTATTAACGAGTGTATTGTTGTTATTTGGAACAGAGAGTGACATCTGGCGCGGGCGAGCCGGGGATAGAGGAACAGGGGGGCCCGACGGGTCCATGCTCCCCTACCTGGACCAGGATGATAACCTGGACCCACAAAGGGAGCACATGAACAACGATCAGCTTTCTGGGTCACCGCCCAGAGAAAAGGTTAATAATTACAAATGTGTACATAGACACTGATTTTTAGCATTCAATGGTTTACTTGCAGGTATCTTGTCAGAATTCCTCCTGACCAGAATTATTGCTTCATGGTTTATTGTGAGATTCAAATCTATCTCTTATTAATAAATTATTCTAACTGTATTTCTGAATTTCTAAAAAACAGATCGTCCTGAAGGAATCCCTATCTAACTATCTTTAGGGATGTTGTGTGAAAAAGTAATTTTAAGAAAGGGGTGAAAGGATCTATGTTGTAGGAGGGAAGAAACACAAAAGCAAGCACGTCACTCCACAACTAAGCTGTTGAGCACAACATTGAATCGTACTGAATGTTGACCTCGCGTTTGGCGAGCCTCCCGGACCTTGCACTGTTGCGAGAGGGATCAATACCGCTAGTTCTTATGGAGCGCCTTTCATTGAATTAAAAATAGAACAAATACGACAAGAAGATTGGAATCTATCCTTTAACAGCCTTCCACACTTTTGCCTCAGCTTAGATCTTCAATTGTTTCTTTATTTTTGTAATACTTTTACAAGAATTTGGTAGTGCAGAGATCTGTTAAGGGGAATCTATCAAATGCATTTCCAGTTTTAACACAGAGTCGAGAGTTTTTTCTGGTTCCTTGTGTACATTTATGATGTGGCTTTCATGCTTATTTCAAAATTATTGTATCTGACGTAATCACCTCTCCGAACAAATAAGACCTGGCTGCAATGTTTGACACAGCCACTTGCCTAAAAAACTATGTTTATTTGTAAAAGAGATTTGTGGTCGAAGAGCCTAGGTCGCCAGAAAGTATGAGATCGCGCAACCAGATCGGAGTCTAAGCGTGCGGGACGGTGCCTCAGTGGGGTATAGATACCCCACGAAAATCAATGAAACATCAGATAAGCAGCAACTTGCGATCTGACGACACTTCTACCTCGACCACTTCGTCTCGCTCTGGCTTTTGCCTATTCACCTTCTTTGATTTGTGACCCTCGCCTACCCTGGACCTCCCCCGGGCAACCGCTGCCCACTGGACCCAGACCCATGCAGCATCACACGGACAAGGCCTTCCAGAGCACCCCCCGGAGTACCTACAAGCATCTACTTCTGCACAAATTGGTTTTATAATTTGCACAAAGTCAGAGTCTCCCTCTTGCAAAAGGATCAACACAGGTTGTTTCATCACAATTATCATCCAATTTTTTTGTTGCCAGGATGAGAAGCGTTCCCGTCTGCTGTTCCGCTCGGCGGTCAGCTCAGCAGGGCCTGGTGGGGGGAGCAGCGGGGGGGGCCGCGCGGGCGGGGGGCGCAAGAAGCAGCACTCGCTGTCCATCCCCGCGGAGCAGGGGCCCCGACCACAGGGGGCCGACCATTCGGCGCAGAGTCCCACCAACACGGAGGTGAGTTAAGACAATCTCTGTAGTCGACTGGTTAAGATTTTCAGCTACGGTTCCAGAGGTTGCGGATTCAAATTCGAGTATATTTCCAGAGTGCTAAATACTCTCAATATCGGCCTGGTTTAAAACACCATTCAGAATTGAAATGTTGCTTGAAATGGCTTTTAGATGTGGTGTTTGGTGATCTTATCTGAATACCCAGATACTTCCCATCCTTCCCATTCCCATTCTCTTCAGCTTTACAACATACCGTGATTGGAGATGCCACAGTCTCACTAGCTCCAGGCAGTTGGGACTCTGGTGTAACTTCTTATATAAAAAAAAATAGGTAGTCGCAAATCTAACCTAACCTAATATGAATGATTTCAGCCGCGTCGCAGCCTCCTGGAGATGACGTGGCGCGTGCTTGGCGGCGAGGAGGGCTCCGGGCCTCCCCCCGACTGCTTGTGGCTGGTGCTGCCGCCCCGCGATGGCCCTGCTGCCGCCGCTCTGGCTGCTCGCCTGGCACCCCACCTGCCTGCACCCACCGCGCCCCTGGTGCCGCACAACGCGCCCGAGGTGCGCGCCATCATGCAGGCGCTGCTCAACAAGATATGCAAGCAGTGAGTGCTGTTGAAATCTAGTGTATAGGAACAAAGACAGAATTTAAAACATTCGAAAATGAGTAAGGATGGGATGTTTCAAACCCTATTAAATTTGATGACCCTCAAACACACGGTTAGTGCCATTTTGAATTTTTTTACATTTGAATGGTCTCCTTTAAATGCTGTTATAATTTGTGATCGGCTGTCAAGCATAAAGGTTATGTTATCATCACTGACGTCAGAATTAATAGTCTTTCCCTAAGTACGACTTTGACAACTGGAGACAAAGGTCATGTGACACCCGCTTTAGTTCAGCCATTCACATTTGTTTCGCGCTCGATTCAGTAAGTAAATTACAAAATATTTATAAAAAGGTTAAACTAAATACCCAATGAATAATGCTACGTTAAAAATCATCTCGCTTCTCGTCTGTCACTCGCACGTGTGCTCCAACTGAAAAAAAGTCATATTACTGAACTTATTTACAGGAAAACCTCGTATTATTTTATTTTTATTTTGAAGGGCACTTAACTTTATGGAAAATATAGTAAAACTTATTATATTTTCGAATTTTTTTTCTTCTTTCTTCTAACATGAGATAGAAAAAAACCATTTTTCTAAATATATAAACACATTTTACAAACACATTTATCTCGTAAGACGTTATTATTTACAAAAACATTATTTGCTAAAAACAAGTCAGTAGTTACGATATGGAAGTATGGATGATCTACAGTCCCTCGTATCTAGGATGAACCAAGTATGTATGAAGAAGGAGCTAATGGTGAATGTAAGTAAGTCCAAAGTCATGGTGTTTGAAAGAGAGAGTACGAAAACAGTGTGCAATATAGTTGTGAATGATGAATACTTGGAAAAGGTTGATGAGTTTGTGTATTTGGGAAGTATGTTTACGAGAGATGGAAAGATTGATAGGGATATTGAAAGAAGGGTGAATGCAGGAAACTCCATTAACGGAGGACTGAACGCGGTTGGCGCAAACAAAAAGTTGTCCAAAGAAGCGAAGCTAGCAGTCCACAATGAAGTGCTGATACCAATCCTGATGTATGGCAGTGAGGTATGGAACTGGCAGAGGAAGGATGAAAGTAGACTGAATGCTGTAGAAATGAGATCTCTGAGACGAATTTGTAGTTAAACTATGTATGATTGTGTAAAAAATGTTGAGATTCATAAAGAATGCAAGGCTGATGTAAGTGTAGTGAGCAAGATCAAGAAAGGGACGCTTAGATTTTTTGGGCATGTAGAGAGAATGAACGAAGAGGGGAGTGTAAGGAGAATATGTGACGCGAATGTGAATGGAAGAAGAAGCCGGGGACGTCCGAGGAAGACATGGCATGATCAAGTGAATCAAATACTTGAGTCGGGCCATGTCAGAAGTCGGAATAACAGAAGAGAATGTATGAGACGCTGGATGAAAGTGAATGATGCAAGAAGTGTATGCCAAGATCGAGTTGTTTGGCGGTCCGTCCTCTCTGCCTACCCCTTCGGTGAAACGGCGTGATGGTTAGTTAGTTAGTTATGAAATTACACTAAGCTGGCACCCAGCATGGCAAACACTTTGGTTTTTACCAATTTCTCTCCTGTAAATTCCGCCTTTTAAGAGGTTAATAAATTTTCGCAATTTGTTAGGTACTGGCTGTTTCCAATTTTTAAATTGCAGTATTAAGGTGTCATTTAAACATTTTTTGTATTTCTTGGGCATTAACCGTGTAACAATTTTTAAATTGCAGCATTAGGGTGTAATTTAAACATTTTTTGTATTTCTTGGGCATTAACCGTGTAACTATTTTTAAATTGCAGTATTAGGGTGTCATTTAAACATTTTTTGTATTTCTTGGGCATTAACCGTGTAACTATTTTTAAATTGCAGTATTAGGGTGTCATTTAAACATTTTTTGTATTTCTTGGGCATTAGCCGTGTAACAATACTTAAATTGCAGTATTAGGGTGTCATTTAAACATTTTTTGTATTTCTTGGGCATTAACCGTGTAACAATTTTTACATTGCAGTATTAGGGTGTCATTTAAACATTTTTTGTATTTCTTGGGCATTAACCGTGTAACAATTTTTAAATTGCAGTATTAGGGTGTCATTTAAATATTTTTTGTATTTCTTGGGCATTAACCGTGTACCAATTTTTAAATTGCAGTATTAGGGTGTCATTTAAACAATTTTTGTATTTCTTGGGCATTAACCTTGTAACAATTTTTACATTGCAGTATTAGGGTGTCATTTAAACATTTTTTGTATTTCTTGGGCATTAACCGTGTAACAATTTTTAAATTGCAGTATTAGGGTGTCATTTAAACATTTTTTGTATTTCTTGGGCATTAACCGTGTACCAATTTTTAAATTGCAGTATTAGGGTATCATTTAAACATTTTTTGTATTTCTTGGGCATTAACCGTGTACCAATTTTTAAATTGCAGTATTAGGGTGTCATTTAAACATTTTTCGTATTTCTATACGGTTAATGCCCAAGAAATACAAAAATTGTTTAAATGACACCCTAATACTGCAATTTAAAAATTGGTACACGGTTAATGCCCAAGAAATACAAAAAATATTTAAATGACACCCTAATACTGCAATTTAAAAATTGTTACACGGTTAATGCCTGATCTACGTGGCTGTCGCATGTGTGATCCATCGGCGACTAAATTACATTGTGTCAAAACGTGGCATGTGGTGGGACAGATTGCGTTGAAAAGGTTATATATATATATTGTGTGACTGGTATCAGTGTAGCTCCGCGGAGTTCTTCTGGCCTGCAGCTCGCCGAGTGGAGATTGCACTGATATAGCTAACTTTTGTTAGAAGACACCAGAAGAAGATAAATTTATTAAATACTATTTGAAGTACCCGGTGTTGCCCGGGGTTATGAATGGTTTGCAGTAAATTTTTAAGGTTGTGATGTGTTACCCCTACCTAGTATTATCGCTTTTTTTTATCTTGCAGTATCGCTTTTTTTTATCTTGCAGTATTGCAGTATTAGGGTGTCATTTAAACAATTTTTGTATTTCTTGGGCATTAACCGTGTAACAATTTTTAAATTGCAGTATTAGGGTGTCATTTAAACATTTTTTGTATTTCTTGGGCATTAACCGTTTAACAATTTTTAAATTGCAGTATTAGGGTGTCATTTAAACATTTTTCGTATTTCTTGGGCATTAACCGTGTAACAATTTTTAAATTGCAGTATTAGGGTGTCATTCAAACATTTTTTGTATTTCTTGGGCATTAACCGTGTAACAATTTTTAAATTGCAGTATTAGGGTGTCATTTAAATATTTTTTGTATTTCTTGGGCATTAACCGTGTACCAATTTTTAAATTGCAGTATTAGGGTGTCATTTAAACAATTTTTGTATTTCTTGGGCATTAACCGTGTAACAATTTTTAAATTGCAGTATTAGGGTGTCATTTAAACATTTTTTGTATTTCTTGGGCATTAACCGTGTAACAATTTTTAAATTGCAGTATTAGGGTGTCATTTAAACATTTTTTGTATTTCTTGGGCATTAACCGTGTAATAATTTCTAGACATTTTGTTTTGAGAGTTCTATCTACTATGAACATTTTTTTTTGTTTTCTATATTATTTTTTTATTTATTTTAGTTATTTGTACATTTAAGTTTACAAAATAACTGATTATAACTCTTTTTTTTCTTGTTTAACTTAATGTGTTTTTTTACAATCTATTTTAAATTTATTAATTGTTTCACTTTTGATTGGGTCCGGCAGAGCATTATAGCATTTCATCCCTTTATAAAATATACTATTTTGCGTATTGGCTTTGTTCTTTTTCAGTAGCCTAATATCCTTACACGTTCTTGTATTATGTCTGTGAATGTCCATGTTGTAAATAATTGTTTGGAGAAATATATTGGTAACAAATTTTTTATGATTTTATGTATAAAAATCAATACGTTCAATGTCAGCATTTGTTTTACTGTTAGCCAATTTAATTCCTCTAACATTTTAGCTACTTTTGAATATCTATTTCGCTTTAATATTATTCTCATTGCTCTATTTTGGAGAATTTGTAATTGGTTCTGTTCTCTGTCGTTACACAAGTAAAGTATCATTGAGCAGTAGTTAAAATGTGGAGCAATAATAGAGTTGTAAATTGTAAAGTGTCGTCTCTCTGGACATTTTTGGACGTATTCTTCCCAACAAAGAATTCTTCTTTCCAATTTTCTTTTTGATATATTCAGTTTGTTTATTAAAATTACGTTTTGTATCTAATATAACTCCTAAGTATTTCATATCATTCACATTTTCAATAATTTCACCAGATTTAATAACGAGTATGAAAAAAAATCTTTTCCCTGGTTATTCTGTCCTTAATCCAGAACATAATTTTTTTCAGTTGCAACACATCAGCCAAACCCATGCAGGCAGTTCGCCTGGTGCTTGTGGGGCCGGACGCCCTGGTCAGTGGAGCTCTGCGCTCCTACGTAGAGCTCTGGGCCCTGAGGCCCCCCGACTGGGGGGCGCATGTTCGCTTCTACATCATACCACTTGGTTAGTATTCATTTCTTTTAACCTGATCTACGTGGCTGTCGCATGTGTGATCCATCGGCGACTAAATTACATTGTGTCAAAACGTGGCATGTGGTGGGACAGATTGCGTTGAAAAGGTTATATATATATATTGTGTGACTGGTATCAGTGTAGCTCCGCGGAGTTCTTCTGGCCTGCAGCTCGCCGAGTGGAGATTGCACTGATATAGCTAACTTTTGTTAGAAGACACCAGAAGAAGATAAATTTATTAAATACTATTTGAAGTACCCGGTGTTGCCCGGGGTTATGAATGGTTTGCAGTAAATTTTTAAGGTTGTGATGTGTTACCCCTACCTAGTATTATCGCTTTTTTTTATCTTGATAGAACATAATTATAAAGGATTGTTCGATGACTGGGAAAATTCCTGTGTTGAGACAGACATCAAGTATGCAAAATTTCATCAAGAACTACTAAAATTCTGCTTTAAGGGGTGGGGATGGGGGTGGTTTTTCGAAATCTTATGTAAACAGTAACCTTCCTCTTGTTTTGAAAGTCAAGTGTGCAAAATTTCATCAAGCTCGGAATATAACTCTTGATTTGTATACAACAATAAAAAACTAACACCTCCCAGGAAATTCTTCTTTATGCATGTAGATTATTCATTTTCCTCCTCATTGTACGACCAAAGTATTTACTGCATTCTATTTTCATGCTGCAGTACTTTTTTGGTTGTGCATTTTTTCACTCTATGCTAGATCATTTTTAATTGTACGGGAATAATATTGAGCGAGGCGAAAACCATAACCATCTACTACCTTAGGCTGGGAATACACAGATAACGACGGCTAAGTGGTGATAACGACGGCTTCAGTTGTCACCGCACTGCTGTTCGTGTATTTCGAATATCGACTACTTGTAGCAGTTCGTGCATTCCCAGCTTTTACAGACTAGCGTAGGTAAATGTTAAGTTCTTTGTAAGATATTTATCGAATATAAATTAGAAATAAAAACATGATAACCGATAGAAAAATCTTTTTACGTAGCAGAACTGCATATTTTATTTTGTCGTGATTAAAGTGTAGATTTTGGATCGAATCTTAGATTGTGAAATAATTTTAACTAATAAGAATTTTTTTTTTTTCTGTTTTCTAACAATGTATTAATAATTCTTCTAGGTGTGAACAACATATCGCGCTACCTGTCATCGGTGGACGCGGGCTACTCGCTGCTGTTCGGGGGCGACGGCTGGCAGACGCTGTGCGAGCGCGTGGCCGACGGCTCCATCGGCGACGCGTCGGAGATGTCCAGCCGCATCAACCGTTACGTTAATGGCTCCGGCCCCACCATCCAGCTGCCCATCGCCGAGGCCATGGTGGCATACCGGGAACGTTCCTGCGATGAAGATTCTAGTCAGATATTTGTGCCATTTGTTAATGTGAGTAACTTCTTAATTAATTGTTTATTTGCTATATATACAAACTATTATCCAATAATAACATTAAATATAACATGAAATTATAGAAGTAGATAAAAAATACACATTAATAAAGCAATAAAGGTTTTTATTCCGTTAATATGTATACAGTAAGATGATAAAATATTTTTTTTCTTTTCCAGGATGTGAGGATAGCGTCAGCGGAGAACTCGCAGCACTCGGTAGACCTGGAGGAGGGAGGTTCCCCCCCGGCCGCCCCACGCCCCTCCCCCCCTGCCACCCCTGCGCCTCCCCTCCCAAACACGCCCAGCTCGGGCAGCCTGCTGGGGGATTCGGCACCGCTCACCCCGCTTGGGCCCCAGCCCAACTGGGAGCCCATGGAGCTGCAACTGGACTATTGGCAGGTTGGTGACCACTCAACACACGTTCAGTCATTATCAGATGTCCACCCACCATGAGTCTCACGGTTACGTGGGAAAGAGACTGCGACTAGGCAAATAATGTATAAGCTGTAGCGATTGAACCGCTTTATATGAATGCATTAAGATTTATATACACTGAAAGATTATGACGAAAATTTTAATATTTAAAAAAAATATATTAAACTGTTGTATGAAATATCCCATAGATTTTTTTAGCTCCATATGTGCTTTCCAGGATTCGGACTGATCCGCGCTGTGTTCCTATTTTTTTTGTACCGGCAAATACTACGGAGTAGCGGCGAGCTATTCAAACTGCAGTAATATTATAATCCAATTGAGTCTTGTTCGCTGTAGTTTTTCTTTGGGAGTTTACTGCACAACCGCCTCATTAAAGAAAACCGCTACTGTTAAAACGGTATCAATGCCGATGACAGTTAATGCGGACATCTCTAGCTGGATACTCACCATCTCTACAGCACATGGGGTGGCCATTTTAGACGCTTCCCCCCACATATGTTTGAATATTAATGGCTCTCTATTCTGTTCCCAGTTTAGTTACAGGGTTAAGTTCATAATTCAAGTAAAGTTAGTATAGTCATAGAGTGTTTTATTTGATTACGATTTGTCCCCTTTCAGTATAGTTTTGAATTATGAATGTATTATCAGTAACATCACTCTAAGCTAAGGATTCTAAGCGAGAAAATAAAAAGATTGCTTAGGCGATATGATGATATAATCTTCTTAATATATTTATTTCTTTCAGATCATCAAACAAGACTCATCTTCCAAAAACGAGGAAAGCTCCGCCCGCCGCCGGCTGGAAACGCACCTGAAGGGGGCTGTGGGAGGTGCCGTGGGTGCCGGTGGGCCCCCTCCCACCCCCACGGGTCCCGCGCCCCCCTCCTCGCGCTCCTCCCTCAAGTCCACCTTCCGCTGCCTGCAGGCCGCCCGCCTCACTCCGGGAGTGGACCCTCACGCGGCTCCAGGATTCCATATAACCTATGCTACTAAGGAGAAGAAGCAGAAAAGTAAATTGCCATTACTAACTTAACCATACTTGGATATTTTGGTTATCAGAATGTTTTTAATCGTAGCCTCATTGCTTAGGACCGTTACAATCGTAATCCCCGCTCCAATTGCCTTGGAGAACCAGGCTCTTCCACTTCTCACACTCCCATTCGACACTGTGATACTTAATTAGTAGAGATATGAAAATTTTGCATTTGCAATATTACAAATTTTAATGTGAAATTTGTCATTTATACATGAATAACGTGAATTTCTCCATTTTTTATGCGAATTTTCGTATGTTTCACTGGATATTGTGGTATTTTTCACACGATATTGGTTTTTTTTTATAAGAAAGTAATTTTGTACATTCTAAGTATTTCTTTGTCTATGATTTTGACAAACTTTAACAGCCATAAAATGGAACGCGGTGTTCTTTCTCCGCTTCTCCTGCCTTTCACATTGTCAGTGGCCATGAGTTTCTCCAGGTTTAAGTTCTCAGTTTGACGATCGACGTGTCTTATGATACATTGCAGGCAGACCTATTTTCAATCCCTAGCTCTTCCGGAGTGGATATTGGTGCATCTGGCTATCTATGGTATCCTGAGCATTCTTCTCCAGCTCTACATTTCGAGAGTGTCTTATCTTTCTAAGATCTATAAGAATACCAAGTCAAAGAGATTTCTTCTATATTATGTATTATTTTCTTCTACTGTTACATGTCGAATCATTCCATAAGACAATCTGCCACTGTTAATAACATTTATTACCTGTTTGTTCCAGTCATGAGGCTGGGCAAGAAGAAGGAGAAGGACAAGGACACGGAGACGGGCCGGAGTCAGACTTTAGACAATGTCTCGCGGCTCATTTGCTCCGCCAAGTCTTCACACAACGTGCCATTGAAAGGTAACACTTTTAGTCATCTTATGATTTATAAGTACGTACTTTAACCGCCCTACCCATACGAACGTATGTGATACGGCCGCTATATTGTCGCCCGAATGCAACAAGCCATATCCCGTATGTTCAGGTACAAAAAAAACTGTACCCGAAACCCACAAAACATTCGTATACGTCAAGTTTGTTCCTGCGTCATCTCGTTTAGTATTTCGAGGACAGCCGCAGCTAACGGATGTGTTCGGGTATTTTCATCTCTCCCATACAAGTTGGTATATTGTAAACACATATCGTTATTGCGAAATCTAACGAAAAAAAACAATGTTTTTTTACCTACTTTTTGAATAATAACCCAAAGGACGGGCTGTTAAACTAATAGTATTATGTTGTATTAATAAAATATTCTGTACAGTCTTGTACTACATTTTAAAAATATGATAATGCTTGTAAAACGGTAACCGCCCGAAGCCAGTAGGACTATGACGCGTTAAAGATTGTGAGGCAGGAAGGAAATGAGGAGGATCATTCAGAATCAAAAGATTGCTTCAATTGGATTTAGTATAATTTGTTTAGTAATTAGATCTGAATATTTAGGTGCTTCTCTAGGGGAAGCCATTATTCCACTGATTCCATATAGTTGGAACTCGTACAGCATCACAACACATATATCGTCGCCATACTGCAAAAACTGAATAACAGCAAAAAATTAAAAAATGGTTTCTCTTTGTATAATTGAGTTCTAAATTTACATTCTGCATGTGTGCTAAAAATGTCTAATTGATAGATTGTAGAGTGGATGAGCAAAGAAAGGTGTGTACGGAAAATATATGACGCAAATGTGAATCGTAAAAGAAGTCGGGGACGCCCGAAGAAGACATGGCACGATCGAGTGAATCAAATACTTGAGACTATGTATGAATGTGAATGAAGCAAGGAGTGTGTGCCATAACCGAGTTGTTTGGCGGTCCGTCCTCTCTGCCTACCCCTGCGACGAAACTGAGTGATTGTTGGTTAGTTAAAATTGCAAAAAAGCAAAAGCATGTATTTTTATTGTGACAAATATGATCAATTTTATGAGAAAAAAAACAACTTTCATAATTTCTAAGGAGGCTTTTAAAGAAAAGCAAAATCTTTGAATAGCTCTCCTGTATAATTTTTCATTTATTAGTTATATAGTTTTAGCAGTACAGCGACGATATTATCTTCTTCTTCTTCTGGTGCCTTCTCCTATCAGAGGTTGGCCATCATCACGGAAATGTTCACCCTGTGCGTGCAGGCTGCAGCTCGGAATCACATTATATATATATATTCATTCATTTATTTATACATAAATTTAAAAACACAAGATTAACAATATTAGCCATTCATCTCACTAGGACAGTGTTGAGATGAGTGGCTTTACAATTTAGCGAAACAATATATAAAAACAAAAAACATAACACTAAAGTTATTTAAACTATAAAATCTACAGTAATTGGGCAGTACTTTTACAATTGACAACAATAAAAATTTAATTGAAATGCAAATAAGTATCACAAAGTATCTGTTGTTGTTCCAATTAGCCATAATCAAGAAATAGTAATAAGTAAATTATATATTGTAAAAGTTATACTTATTAAATCTGTACATATTTTAAATTCCAGTTTACATTGATGGCGCCGAATGGTGCAGCGTGAAGTTCTTCCAGCTGTCCATCCAGTGGCAGACGCACGTCAAGAACTTCCCCATCGCCCTGCTGGGGGCCCCCCTCGCTCCGCAGGAGCTCACTTAAACCCTCGCGCAGCCCTGCAGGATAACCCCACTTCAGTAGGCGGCCACACGCTCACCATTACTATTAGTGCATTGTAAACAGTGCCATCGTGCTGTGAGATTATAAGGTAAACGGCAATTCCAGTCATATCGTATCTCGTCTGTTCCTCGGTGGTTTGCCCGATCGTGTCGAACCTCTGCGTTTGCTAGCCGAGAAGATTCTAGAATAATATTAATCAACATACTAAAAACTTGTATTTATTATCGTTTCGTTTATATTATAGCCGTGTTGTAGAATTAGCAGTGTGAATGTGCGTTATTTAATTTTAAAAGACGGAGCGTTGTATCATATTCGGTTTCTTAATAGAGCTATGTAATAATTTTTAATCGTAAAGCATGAATTCGATGTGTAAATTTATATAATTAAATGAAATTTTATTTTCCCATATATTAATATATTATTAAAAAAGATCATATTTATCTTTACTAAAAAAAAAAGCATTGAAATCTCGGTGCGCCCATGGCGGTCGCAGTCGCAATTATGGGTCTTTACTTATTATGAATTTGTGACACTACGCATCATATCCAGATTTTTATTCCTTTTTTTTAAATACATATTGTAAATAAAACTATTGACGTTTGCGCCGAATGTAATTTTAATTTTATAGATAATTTTTACTTAATTTCGGAATAGTGTGTTGTCGTGTTGTAGGTCAGATTGGCTGAGATAGTGTGGAGAAGTTGGGAGACGGGGAGTGAGGAGTGTTAGAGGATGGCAATATCATACCCAATTGGATCTGATGTGATATAATCCGTGAAGTATTTATTAGCGTGTTAAATCAATATCTTAGAATTAAATAATTAATTCCGTATGCGTTAAAATTAGTGTGAACAAACTGTACTATTTTACCTTCAATAATAACAGCTGTTAACGGTAGTGCTCTCGCTGCCAAAAATAGTTTTTATCGTATTTATCTAAAAATTATCGCTGTTCGTTCCGTCTTAGATCATTACATTATTTCACTGTCCATAATCAGTGCAGCATACTTATTCAATAATTCTAGCACTATTTGACTGCTTAGAATTGAGCCCAACTGACCTTTTAAAATATATTTTAAAAGAACGTTTCACTTTATGCTTTAAATAGCATAATTCTAAGTGTTGAAATCAAGAAATTGAAATCGATGTAATTAATTTTATTATGTAGCTGCGCTACGTAACGATAAAAAAAATTCAAACCGCGTCGGTATATTAATTGGTGACAAATATTTTTTTACGAACTTGATCAGTTTTTAAACAAACAAAATTATTAATAATAAAAGTTTCTTTGATTTTTAAATGTCTAATTACACTTTTTTTTATTTATATACCAAAGGAAAATAAAATGATCTCCGACTCGTGGTCTGAAGTGAATATTTAGATGAATTCATCCCAAAATAAGGTATGTCTTTATGCAAACTTCAGTTGACAGTATTGTATGGGTCAATCTTCAAACAGTCAAAACATTTACGATCTACATAATATCATCTTTTAGTTATTTTTTGTGGCTATTGTTGACTGTTAACAGTCTCATGTTTTTAGTGTTAAAACATAACGTATGATACGTAGTCGGTAGGTCGATTACAATAAAGGTTGGCACTTAGATTACAATAAGAGAAGTTAAGCAATACTCGTATAATCAAATAATCAGCTTCAACCGTCAAGCCATTGTTCTTCTAATCTGTGAGCCAATGGCTTGTAGCACTGTCTTCATTGCGGTATATAACTGGAGTAATCATCAGCATTTGAAATATGGGTAACAACCCGATTACAAGCGCTTGCCGGGTACGGATCTCCAACGATAACTGCAAAATGCCTACATGACTGGACGAGGTGTTCTGAAAGTGATAGGAAAAGCAATGGTGAAACCTTTCATCAGTTTTATCATGATAAATATTTGTGTAAATGGACTTTTTTTAATATTAAAAAACTCAAGGAGCACTTGAAGTTGGCAGGCCGGTAACTCAAATGCTCCGGGCCTCGGTGCAGCAGCCAGCCGTGCGGCGACTCGGTTCTTTAAGTTTGTTCACGGTCGGTAAGATTCAGGTGACATTCACAGCCGCTAATATGGATCAATATTTTACTCGGACTTTGCAAGGAACGTGGACTGTATTTATATACATACCTCTATGACTGTCCCTTAAACATACAAATAAATTCATAATATAACTCTGAATACCAATCTAATCAATAAACAGAAAACTAATGTGATTATTTCCACTTATCTTCCGAGAAACAAATTGATATTTTGTGTTTAGTTACAATATCGTCACCATTTTGTTTCAGACTTCTGCTTTCATGTCATAATGTCTATTTCTCCTTCGTGTAGGTACATTTGTATATCTTCCTTTTGTGTGTAACTTAATAGTATTGATAAGTTCCCAAAAAGCCAGAAAGTATAAATTAAATGTTTTTTATGAAAATAAAAGTAAGTTTTCTAAATAAATGCGTAGAAGGAAATTAAGCCACACGTCTAACCGATGTATTACGAGATGAATAAATGTTTAGTCTTATTTTGCAATAAAATTGCCAAATATGTAGTTATGCATAATTTGCGAATATTCTGGTTTTTTTATATTAAAAAAAATAATAAGTGTTTATTATAAATCTAGGCATAAAATAAAAATTAAATAATTCTTCAAGAATAATATACAATGTGTTACAAATGTTTAAATGGATTGAAATTCAATAATACTTTGGTGTTTAAATGTAAAGCTCGTTGGTTAATGTAGTCTGCTAAAAATTCCAAAACATTTTACGTCTCCTATAATATATTCAATAATAATAATTAGTAATAAGTCATGGTTGTTATTACAATTACTGAATAATATTCGTAACTGAAATGTCTTCCTTAACGCATTTCTTCAAGTCAACTTTGTAAAATAACATAATTTTTTATAAATTTCTATAGAATGCATCGCCGTAATTTGTTTGTGGTAAAATACTGTAAGTATTTCATAATATGGTGAAGAATTTTAAGACAAACAATAATCATGTATCTTCGATGCTACATTTAAATCTGTCTGATTACAATGGACTTTGCTTTATTCTTTAAATAGTCTTTATCACTTTAATACAGACACTAAAGTCTCGAGGAAATAGGTCAACAAATGTAAATCAACAACATCTTCTCAATATAATATACTTATCCTCACTAAACATTATATTATTGTCGGTGTGTTTATCATTTTAATTACATAATAAAGAGCAAAAGAAATTCAATTTATATAAACTCAATACTCAGCCTATAAAAATAAATGTGTGATGATTTGAGAAAATGTTTCGACTTCATTTTTGTAAATGTTGAATTTTGGGCATGTGCTATATTTACTATAAGTTTGATCTTGGTGTTAGTGAAAATGATTAAATGGAAAATGCAATATAAATATCGTAGGTTACTGTTTACGTATTGTAATATGGGGGAAATATATGTGTAATATCAATTTGAGATTTGTCATCCGACGGCGTTGATATTTATGTGCGTTAAACGGAATACATTTTTTGGTTCATTTTGATGTCGATGATATCAATTAAATTAACGTGAAAGCATTTCACCGATGCAAATCCATCTCCACAATATCGCATTGAAAAAATCACTTGTTAACTTACACAAATCATGAAAATCAATGTTTTAAACATTTTGAACTGACTAACCCACTTGGATGTTTTTAACTGTCGATTGAATAAAATAATTTATCTCGAAATAAACACATAAAGAGATTGTTCGTTTTGATACAATTGACCGAGCGCCTCTGAGATAGGCAGCCATTTCATGCATATTACGTATGTAGAGCTTTTAAAAAAATCTAAATTTAATCGTACCAAAGCAGTACTATTGACTTTACCAGTATACAGTTGTTTAATCAACACCTTTATAGATAAAGCCCAGACGCTGACTGCCAAGATGGCCGCAACAGTTTTATTGCCGCCGTAATTGGCAGTTCAGGATGACCTATGTGACATAAGCGGTGATGGATTCGCAGCGAAGACGTTTAAAACACCTTTTTTTTTACTTCACCAGTATACAGTTGTAAACAATTACGTCTAATTAACACCTTCTACATAAAGGCCCATTCAGACACTGACAGCCAAGATGGCCTCCAATCTTGTTTAAAAATAATTTCGTACATGGTAAATGTCTATTTATTTACATACTAAAGTTCTTATCCCAAATAACATAGCAGCCAAATAAGAAAATTCAGAAAAAAATCTAAAATGTGAAAAGAAATCCAAATGTATCAACATGAACAAAATGTGTTGCAATCTGTTACTGGAGGCGCAGTCAGTGTCGAGGCATTCATATAGGGGGGTGGAGGTTTAATTGGCTTGTTGTTTACCAGAATCATCACTTTGGGTCTAGTTTTGATGCCCCTGTAGCCCTTGGAATCTTGAGTATTCTATATCATTATCCGACAGCTAATAAAATAGCACAAATTATTATCAATAGCAGGGTTTCCAACCTCAAAGCTTGTGAGTAGAATTTTTTTTTAATTTCCAAAATTTTATGTGTATTTCTAGAATCCATTTTAAATAGACGTAAACTTAAACATAACTTTATTCCATTAGAACCCAATCAAGTTAAAAACAAACATGTACCCTCTTTCCTTATAGGCTGTTTCTTTTCATAATTGCATTTATAGACTGATAGCTATTCTGAAGAAAACAATACAACCCCAATTATGGAGTAATCGCTTGGCGTACTAGACTATAGGATAATAATATTATGTCTTTATCCAAATATTAAAAATGTGAATAAATGTATTACATCACAATATGCCATTATTGAATTTCCATTCCCACACCCATATTAAACAACAAATAACTATTTATGGAGGTGATAAAGTGAGTAATAATATGTACAGATAACTTATCTGCTGTCAAAAGAGGAACTTTCAAATGAACACAGGTTTTTTTTTGCCCTGATAACTATAATATCTGCACTAATGACACCCTAACTGCACGGATAACTTTATATCCTGGACTATATTTGAGTCAGACGTATGGCAGCCAGGCGCTAACCCGAGAGCTCTGGTTGGGATTTCGCGACGCTATCGGCACATTTCCATACCGGTAGCGTCGTGAAAGTTTATCCAACAACACCCATCTCCCTCGCACTGGGTTGCCTCGCTCTTTTGTTTTATTTAGTCATTCTTAAAAAGCATAGATGGGGCACTCCCTGCCAACTGCACAATATATTTCATTATTTGCACAAAAATAAAATGACAGGGTTGTCTTTTGTCTAGCGGAGTCGGGCCAGTTGCGAACATCAAACATTTATTTTTCACTTCGTCCCGGCCCCGTACAAGTGCCGACAATATAATTATGTTAATAAATTATTCTGGAATACACCAAGAGGCCCAGACGTCCGACGCAATATTGTTTGGCTAGATTCAACCAATTGAACATCCTGGATGTGGTAAACACTTCAAAGCAAAAGTAAGTATGAAAACAAATGGTTTTAAATCTATCCCAGGGACCTGCAAATTCCTCAATACGTCACTGGTTAATCCTTCTGCCAATATAATCAAGTGAAATTAGCTACATACTCGTATCGTCGCTGCCGAGTGAAAAGTCACTAACTACCAACTAACAAATTGACAGTTTTGAGATAAATAATGTTTTGTTATTGCAATTTTAAATGTCTATTTAACGGGGAGAGGGACGTCAGAGAGTTATTATTTATAAATTCAAAATATTGATATTATTATTGTGCAATATGATAAACATGGTGTTTTTAAAGAGAAAAATATTTATTACGTTTTTTTTTAAATTTGCATGGGCTTAGCATTTATCAAAATAAAATCATAAATATTACACATTTCTGACCGTTCTACGCATGTTTTACAAAAACATTTAAAAAGTTGAATATCCTTAAAAAATGCTGTGAAGGTTTTTTTTTTAACATGTCGATGAGATAAATTTAAAAAAAAAAGAACAGTCTGTATTACAAAACTGAAAAAAATGTCATCAAATAAGTTTATATTCATCAGTACCCCCCTAATAATAATATCATAAATAATAATAATCAACCATACCAATGGCGTAGAATCTTGTATATCAATAACTATTCTCAACAAAGCATTAAAAACCTTCCGTCAGATATTAAACCAGCATTTTACACAGACAATAGTTTAGGTAAATTTTTAATTAATTGTAAAGATAAAGAAGACAGTTTAGGCCACTCAGACGTTTATTCACTTCAATGCAATGATTGCCCGGCGTTCTATGTAGGCAAAACATCGCGTAATGTTAATATCCAGGTAAAAGAACACTTAAGATGTCTAAATAATAATGGGTTCTCCGAATTTTCCAACCAGGCACTAGTTTACTGCATAAAAATGGAACCGGCATTCGACTAGATAACTTAGAAGCGTTAGAAATAAGGAAAGCCAAAAACACTAATAGTAGACTCATAAATAATCAAATAAATTTAAATAAAAGTCCAATTCTTAAATTATTCCCAATAAACAAAGTACACATCCTTCCCGGTCAGCAGGTACCTGCTGATCTCCCACCCTTGGCCCTCCACTCGCCTGTTTTTATCAATCTACCAGGGGTGTTAGTTGAAGTTTGCCGGTTTTTTCAATAAAGAAAACGCTTAATTCTCAAGGGAATCTCAAATTTTTTTTATTCAAAGTATTGACCATCGGATTCTATACATTTTGCCCATCTTTGAGGCAAATCATTGATACCATTCCAAAAAAAAAATATCTCTTTCGAGGCAAACCATTCGACGAGCCATTTTTCGACTTTTTCAAAATGGCGAAGCGCTGCTCTGCGAGTGAGTGTCCCATCGATGCTGCAAGGTGATAGTCGGACGGGGCAAGGTCTGGCTGGAGAGTACGGCGGTGCGATAATATTTCCCAATTCAATGCTTTGAGAGTGTTCTTCACTACTTTAGCTGTATGAGGCGGTATGGCGGTTTGGCGGTTTTTTTCGATTTGTCTCTCGTTCATTTGGTGTCGTACCCATTTTCCATACTTTTGGATCTTTCCCATGGCTTTTAAACGTTGGCAAATTGCTCCTCGGTCACATTAAGTGTTTGGGCCAATTGTTGTTGCGATTGGGTTGGGTCTTCATCCAATAACGCCTGCAATTCCTCGTCTTCGAACTTTTTCGTTGCACCAGGATGTTCATTGTCTGTCTCCACTCCAAATCTCCACTTTTGAATTGACGAAACCATGTCTCACATGTTCTAATCACTGGAGCATGTTCACCATAAGTTTCTACCATCAACCGATGAGCTTCAACTGCTTTTTTCTTTTGATGAAATAAGAAAAGCAACGAATGCCGCAAATGCGATTTACTTGGAACGAAACTCGACATATTCACTGAGGTAACCAACTATGACACTATTATTTTGGCAGAATGCAACTTGTGTATTTTTGAAGGTTAATGTCCATAGATGCCAAATCATAGAAATGTAAACATATCTCTAGCGACATCTATGAGTAAAACCGGCAAACTTCAACTAACACCCCTGGTATAACACATGTGTATCTTAGTTCATAGTTTAGTTGTATACTGCCCTGAAGAAGCTATGGTAGTAGCGAAACCCGGTCGCCAAAAGTATACATAAAAGTGATGTAAACAAAGTTATTGTTTTATTTATTTTTTTTAATATTTTTCTCCACTTTAAAAATCATATTCATATTTTAAATATTTTGTAAAACATACAATAGGACGGTCAGAAAAAGTAATATTTCTGATTAGATTCTGATAAATGCTAAGCCTATCTAAATTTATAAAATATTTAATAAATATTTTTCTATTTAAAAACATTATGTTTATCGTATTGCGTAATAGTACTATCAATATTTCGAAATAATAAATAATTCCGCTCCGACGTCCCTCTCGCTCTTAAGGGTGCTAATAAAAGTTTTTTTTTTATATTGATGGTTTTATTCAATAGTTTTAGAGTCTTAATAATGGTACAAATAGATCTTTAAATTGCCTAAGAATATAAAAAAAATATGATATATAGATTTAGTGATTTTTCACAATACCGGTTTCTTTGAGCTTAAGTATTAGTGATTTTTTTTACTTTGATTTTTAACATGCTTATTTTAGTTAAACTAGGAATTTTGTGTAAAAGTGAATAAAGTCACTAATTGATTTTAGTTTTATTGTTTTTAGGAAGGAGATGACTTTTTATGAAATAAGCAAGAATGTATAATAACTTGAGGTAATTAGTTAGTTTATGTTCTCAAAATGTTTAATTAAGTTGTTTGGTAATATAATTTGTAAAGCTGTAGAGTTTTCTTGTTGATTAGGTCAAATAATATATTTGAATACGAAGTGAATAGTTCGTATGCGATAAATATCTAAGAGGTTTGATGACTTTCAGAAAATAAAAAAAAATCTGATTCTATGCTGTTGGTGACATAAATTGATTTAGGGAATTTTCACGGAGATATCGACTTTTCCAGTAGATGCGGGGTTCAAAATGATGTACTTTGACATATCTAACTCATTTTTACCAAAAACGTTAGTGACTTTTCACTCCACGGCGATGATATGTGGATTTAACAAGGACAAATAAAAATATTTCAGTAGTGAACAAAGGGTTACAGATGAAGTTTTGGTTATTTCTATAAAAATGTTCCAAATGGTTTATTCTTTAATGTGGTAAAAGGATAGAGCTGTAATTTTAATAGGATGTCACTTAATGCCAACTGAAAAATGCAGAGAACGTGCTATGGCGCAAGAACAAAGTGCAAATGTAGTTTTTCCCAATTAGATATATATATAACCTGATGTCATATAACTACCTAATTAATCTAATACAATTTAAACAGACAACAAAAAATGTTTATTATCTCAATAAATGCATATGTTAGTACATACAAAATCGTGCTTTGAAACAAAAATTTGACAACAATAAAATTATGTATTTGTCTTTAATTTAGTTGTCTGATATATATTTATATTTGTATATATATATATATTTTTTTTTCAGCAAACAGCATTTTACTTTTACAATAGTCTCCCACACGTACATTTCCGCCTGCGTTTCTCAATCTTGGCTCCAAAGCGCTCACCGATACGTCAGATCGGCCTGCCTGCCAAAACATTGCGTTAATGTAAAAAAAGTCTCCTGATCTCCGCGCGGAAGTGTACGTGTAAAGGGATTTCTCAGAGATCAGAGCAAAGTGTGGCCTGATGTGCAACACGTCATACGGTTTTACCACAGATTCGCGTCAGAGATCTCATTTCTACAGCATTCAGTCTACTTCATCCTTCCTTCCTATGCCAGTTCCATGCCTCACTGCCATACATCAGGATTGGTATCAGCACTCCATTGTGGACTGCTAGCTTCGCTTCTTTGTACAAATAATAACTATAGGCATATAATTTAATAATAAATAATAACTACCAAGCAAAACTTTCATATAACTAAACCATTTTTAAACTAAATAATAATATATTAATTGATAAACTAAAGTTCTTAAAAACTTAAGACAAGATTTTTGTGCATAGCGCAAAGGGTAACAATTATTATTTTTATAAACAATAATTATTAATCTAAAACACTCATCCAAATTGAAAAAACCTTCCGAGCAAAGATAAATGTCGCTGGCAGGACTCGAACCCGCACCCTTCTAATGTCCGGTTAGATGCTCTACCGTTGAGCTACGCCGGCTTATCGCAAACCCGCCAAGTTAATCAATATATACTAGTGTTCCATTTTAATAATTACTGTTTTTATTATATTATATTTTCACCTGTAAACAACCAACTTTATTAATATGAGAGAGGCTTGTAACGGCTAAACCCCTCAAATAGATGGCGTCGAGACAAATTATGTCTACATTTTATTGGTGAAAATTGCTTTGACTTGTCAAATATTTATTAATTGATAAACTAAAGTTCTTAAAAACTTAAGACAAGATTTTTTGTGCATAGCGCAAAGGGTAACAATTATTATTTTTACAAACAATAATTATTAATCTAAAACAC